>BDCZ01000340.1:31858-53563 GCA_001662365.1 Chlamydomonas applanata | reverse complement strand
ACAACAACAACAACAACAACAACAACAACAACAACAACAACAACAACAACAACAACAACAACAACAACAACAACAACAACAACAACAACAACAACCCACTCGCATGCAGGTGACTGGTGCGCGTGCCGGGCAGCACGCTGTCAATGTGCAGCTCATAGCAGCTGAGGCCATCAAGTACCTGTCACAGGAGCAGCAGCGGCAGCGCGTCACTTTAGATCTCCTGGCGGCGTTGGATGTGCAGAAGTGACCTATGCCATGTAACGTCAAATCTAAAGTGGCGTGTGCACACAGAACGCGTGCTCAGGAGTGGAGTGCCTGGGGTAGCTTGCTGGTATGGGCGGAGACGGGGTGCCCGGCCAGGTGGCATGTTCAGATATTTTGCAAGTGGTACTGCGGCTGTAGCCAACACATGGCAACATGTGAATGCTGAGGTGGCTGTTACATGTACTGGTGCTTTTACTAGCAGCTGGGCTGCCTCTGATACTCAGGATAGGAGTTGATGTGATGGTACGGCTGCTGTAGTTAATGCCAGCTCAAACAGAGACAGAACCAAGGGGCCGCAGTTTTCAATTACACAGGCTGGCGAAGAATCTTATGGTTACCTACGTCGCACGCCTACAGCACAAAGAATGTATGGTGCTGCACAGCAGCCGCAGGGAGAATCCCCCATGGCGCACACCTGGCAGACCAACAAGCACGCACGCCCACCACACGCCCTGCGGACCTTGATCTGTTCATCAACTTTGCCAACCCGTCGAATGACCCATACCTTTGCCATAACTCTGCGGGATCGCCGTTTGTAAACGTCAGGGTCAGGTTTTGTGTGTGTAGTGTCTCGATGCTACACAGCCTACCTATCACAACTGATGGCCGAGCAAGCGCGCGCACGGGCCGGCTGAGTGCAGCTCCAGCGTGGGGGGCGTCCGTGAGGCGCCCCGAATCAAGACTGCGCCCATCAACACAAATGCATCCCATTCTGTCTCTGTACAGCTCTCAACCCTCCGCCGCAGGGCCATTCAGCGGCCGGGTCCATGGGTTCTACAATATCACCGCCCGACGGGGGTATCTGGACAGGTGGCTGCCTGGCGCAAATGGCCCCAGACGCAAGGGAACCCCCTGCGCACCCCTCCGCTCACCCCTCTCCAGTGCATCTAAAATCCTGCCTAAGGTCTGCTTCCTTCCACAGGCGCACGCACGCACACAACGCGAAGCACAAGCCATGCGAGCCAGTGCGGGGCGCCAGTACTCGGGCTCCACACCAGCGCATGCAGTCCAGCGCACGCGGCGCGCGAGCCCTCGCCCAGCGGCACCCCTCTGAGTTCAAGCATACAGCCGGCTCAGCAGGCCTGCACGAGGCCATTACGAGTGGGGCAGCTGCACCTGCACGTCTGATGCAGCGACCGAAGGCCGGTGCAGCTCGCCCTCACTGAGTGTGGCGCCCACCAGGGGGGCGGACAGCGCCTCGGCAGACCCGCTGGGGGCGCTGCGCGACGCCTCCCTGTCACGGCGGCGGCGCATGAAGAAGAAGACAGCGAGCGCCAGGGCAGCGAGCGCAATGATGGGCACGACCACGGCGGGCGCGATGACCGAGGCCGAGCTGCCAGAGTCGGGCTCCGACACGTCGGTCCATGTGAGGGAGGTGTCGCGCACCAGGGTCACAAAGCCGCTGCGGGGGTGGGGTGCAATGTTGCATGAGAGTTAGGCACATAGCAGGCGTGGCTGTGCACTGTGTACCTTGTGATGACCCAGCACACGGCAGCAATCATCTGCACAGGCAGCAGCACAGCAGGCCACAAGTGGCTCCCACACCCAGTGTCAGACTCACATGAAACACTTGGTGCGGCCCTGGAACTGCACGGCGCAAGTGCCAGCAGGCTGGTTATCCAGGCCCTGGACGCAGACGTCGGCTATGGTCTTGGAGCCCTTGACGTTGAAGGTGTAGTGGGCGGTACCGTTGACGGCGCTGGGGGTGGATGTCCACAGCAAGCTGGAGGCAGAGCTGCGGGGGGACAAAGCATGGGCAGCACATGTCAGCACTCAGCCCTTGCATGTGAGGACTTCTTTATGGTATCATGCTGACCATCCACAGCTCTGTCCCTTCACCTCTGTGCATATCAGCATTCAGGCCTCGACTCCAAATGGATCTTTAGTATTCTGACCATCCATGGTTTCGTCCCTCGACTGCACTGTCAGACCTGCACGACAAGCCCCGCGCACCTGTTGTACACAACGTTGTTGGGCTTGACCGCGTTGTTGCGGGAGCTGAGCTCAGACACCACACCAGCTTGCAGCACGACGCGGAAGGTCATGCCAGAGTCAGAAGTGCAGCCAGTGACGGCGCTGTCCAGGTTGCCGACCTGGAAGTCGACGACCGTGGTCTGGGTAGAGCTGCCGATGACGTTGAAGCGAGCGCTGTCGATGCGCATGCACGAGTCGTCCATGGGGGAGTAGACGCTGCAGATGCCGCCGACCTGCAGGGGCAGGGATGTAAGCAAGAACATTTAGTGAGAGTGGCGCAGACAGCCAGCAACCCAGCCCACAACAAGCAAGCGTTAGCACTCAGCAGCAAGCAAGCCCCTGCGCAACACAACACAGCCGCAACCCCCACAGGGACTGAACCGCACCCAAGCTCAAGCCCACCCTGACCAAGGACGCCTGCCAGCTGGGCACTCACAGGAGGGGGAGGGGGAGGGTAGTTGTTGATAACAGGGGGCTCGTCAAAGAACACCATGGAGTATACGTTGGCATCCGACTTGACCATGGCGGCACAGGCCTTGTTGCCCTGATCAGGGTGCGCGTTGGGGCGGCACAGCTGGGACAGGGACACGCGGCCGGCAGCAGAAATGCCGTAGGTGAGCGCGTTGGAGCCAGAGGGGCCGTAGGTGAAGGTCACAGCGGCGTCCGCGCCACGCTTCACAACCAGCTTGCCGTTGTTGGCGGGGTCGTAGTGGGTGTAGGTCAGCGTATCGACCAGCTCGTCGCGTACAAACAGCGTCCAGCCGCACACATCCGCGCAGTAGGCCTTGCTGCTCTTGCAGGCCGCGTTGTTGTGGTCGGTCACCAGGAAGGTGAAATCGCTGCTGGTGGCAGTCGTGACGTGCTCGTAGTACTGCAGGGACATGGAGGTGTCGATGATGGGGACGGGGAACTGGGGGTCGCAAGACCCAGGGATGGGTGGAGGGAAGGGGCCCGGGCCTTCCACAGGCGCAGTCGCGCTGGAGGGGCAGCAGAAGCCATCATCGGAATGCAAGTAGAAGGAGCAGCTGCCATACTTGCCGGCCAGCGCGCCCTCGGCGGGCACAGAGCACAGCTGGGGCACTGCCTTGTCAGAGGGGCTGATCCTGACCGCCACAACGATCTGCTTGCCGGCATCAGGGATGCTGTCAGAGTCCCAGCCCAGGTTCTCCACCAGCAGGCTTTGGTAGCTGACCTGGCCCTGGTTGAAGGGGCCGATCTTGACAACACGGGCAGCGTTGTTGATGTACACGCCGAACACATCCACGCCTGCCATGATCTTAACCATGAGGTATGACAGCTCCATGCTGCAGCAGCTGTTGGGGCCGGACTTGCACGAGGAGGTGCGCTTGAGGGTCAGCGTGTAGTTGGAGAGCTTTGTGCCACCCACGCCGTTGAACACGTCAGATACTGATGTGAGCTGCAGGTCAAATGGTGAGGCCACAGGGTCGGAGACGCAAGTGAAAAAGTCGCTGGGGGGAACCCAGCTGCTGCCCTTGGCGCTGAACTGCGAGAGGCCACGGGGGCAGCAGGCACCAGCATCTGTAGAGTTCCCGCCCTCCAGGATGATGTCACACAGGCCCTCAAGGGGCGCCATGTCCGGCAGAGGGCACAGATTGTCAGCGCTGCCCTCCACAGTCACAGTGATGGTCACAACTGCAGATGGGGAAGGTCAGCACAGCAGCTCATGTCACAGCATGCCCATGCAAGCACCCCCAGCACATACGCACACACGCCAGCACATACAAGCTCTTATAGCACCTTAATGCTGCAGCCAGCAGCACAAGCAGCATGCATGTGCGGTGCTCACCGCCGGGCTGGCGGAAAGCCTGGTACTGGTTGGGCTCGACTGCCATGCGGAAACCGAATGCGTCTTGCTGTGCCTGAATGGCGGCTGGCTCGCCATTCAAAGTTGCAAACTTGACCTTCAGCTCAGGATCTGCACAAAGAGGGCGCGTGTTGTGCGCAACAGTTGGCGGCTGGTGCCATCCGTAGCCGATCAAGCCATGGTGCTCGCAATGCACATGAGCAGCCGCAATGCATGCTGCAAACACGCAATCTCGCAGCTGCTTACGCACCGACATCAATCCAGATGGTGCTGACATTGGCGCTGCAGCAGCCTGCCTTGTCGACAGGTGCATAGCAGGTAGCTGTCATGGTCAGGTTCATGAAGAAGGTGGTGTACGTGCGCCCCCCAAACGAAGTCTTGGAGGAGTTCAGCATCACCACCCGGTAGGGCGACGCATAGTCGTCCTCCTGGCAGCAGTCGCCCCCCGTGCAGCGGTGCGGCTGCTCGTCAGGGATCAAGTACCCAGGAACGGCTGCCTCGATTTGCCGAAGCTGCCTCCCAAACCTGCGGCACGGTTTGATGATGATCGCAATTGAGCGTGTGCATTGTCGGGTGGGCTGCGCGGCAACGGTTCCATGCACATTTTCAATTCTCTCTTGGGCACAGCATGGGGTCAGGTGAGGCTGTCGGCCTGCATCCTAAGGCCCCCACGCCTGAAATGCCACGGCCCCAGAGCATGCGCGGCCGCCAACACATCCCACCTGTTGCGTATAAAGGGAGCTGTCTCATCACGAAGGACATTGGCTAAGCCTGCGTTTGGAAGTCATGCCGTTGTTATCAATGTAGTGTTTGATCATTCCATGCGCAGCACCACCGCAACAGCTGGGGCAGGCTCAACCCCTATGGTCTCCGCACCTGAGGCTGCTAGGCATACGCTGCATAGGAGCAGCAATGCCGTGGAGGTCCGCATAGAATCCTGCTTGCAGGTCTAGGCCTGCGGGCAGAAAGGTCCATGCAGTCAGTGATGTGCATGTTGGACCAATTCCCCACCGTGCACAGTTGCCCTCTACACACGGCACATCTGCTGGCTCTGGGCCGTACGCTTGCCACTGCATCGTCCACTGTTGACTGCTGCACTAACCCCCAGGCTCAGGGCCTGGGGCCAGAGCAGCCCACGCCTTCTGCCACATGCTCCAGCAGCTGAAATCATCCAGCAGCATTCCGATCGCTGGAGTCTGCTGCTTGCACATGAAACTTTCGCTGTTGCAGACCGAGGACCAGCTGCGTGTTCTGCAGGAATGCTTCCTGGTAGCGCTGTCAGACGCACCTGCATATATCCTGGGCCTTGCCCCTGCCTCCTGCCGCTAGCTGTCTTATGTCCCAAGGGCACGCTCAGTAAGTGCTCCCCTGCTCCCCTCCTGCAGGGCTACGTCTATCTGCGCCCAGTATGGCGCGAGGGGAGTTAACACGGCAAGGAGCTGCCTAGGTCTGGTGGTGTCTGCTTGCGCAGGTCAGATTTGAAATAGCAGAGGCTCTGATCGGTCTTATGGTGTCGCCGGCTTTTCTGCTGGCGTTCCCTAGCACGCACGCTTGTGGGATGCGCTGCTAGAGGGCGTCGCCCGAGTCAACAGGTCTCATTCCCAAGGTGTGAGGGACGAATTTTCTGGCGAGGAATTGCACTTAATGCACTGATTGCAACTCAAACGAAAAGATCACTCTGAGCTGAATACATCCTTTGATGCCCCCCTCTGAAAGCAACAGAAGCTTTGAGGCGCAAGGTGCAGGCTGCGGCGCTATGTGACAACACGGTTTTGGCGCAGTATCCTAGGTGACGCCATCCATCGTGCACTCATCAAGCACATGAGGGCCGCATGCTATGCCATGCCCCTTCCTTTCGGCGCTTGCAGCCGCAGCCTTGTGCTGCTGATGCTAATGCTGTCGCTGATGGGAGCAGCTCAGGTGGTACACGCTGAACGAGGGTGTGAGCAGAGCAGCATGTGCTTTGCCGCCAGGGCATTCTACGGGGATGTCGACGCAGGTAGGCGTGCGCACATAGTGCTCTGGTGTGCTCCTCATGCAGTCGTGCATGCCAGTCGCTGCTGCCACATGCACCCAAGTCACCACCAACCCAGCGCCCTCACGACTTCCATGCAGAGGGCCAGCTGACGGCAGCCCTTGCAGCACGCAGCGTCAACCAGGAGGTCATCATCCTTCCCATCACGGCAGCATCAGGAGCTCTGAAGACCGCAACACTGCAACTGATGAAGGCTCTTGCAGACCAAGGTGCAAACACGCATGCAAGCATGCATGCAAGCACGCATGCAAGCATCATATGAGGAGCAGGTTTCGTGTGACCTGCACTGCTTGGTCTCACAAGTCGCCCACTCACATACTGCGCTGCTTCCCTGGTTGGAGCTGTTCACCTGCCGCCGTGCGCATGACAATGAAATCCAAACGAAGATCGACCCTGTCCGCCGCTCCCGCCGCAGGCCTGGAGAATGTGCTACCGGTGGCTGTGGATGAGAGCGCGTGCGCCCAGGCTGCAAAAGGCATGCCAGGCCAGTTCCTTGGCGTATGCACCTGGAGCAGTGGCACTAAGAGCTTGGGTGTGCTCCCAGAAACAAAGCTCTGGATTGCAAAGTGCGCAAGCCATGTATAGCTGGAGTACATGGAATTGTGGGGATTTCTAGGTTTTCGAACACCTGCCTTCTGGTTGATGGGCTCCGGCAAGCAGATGCATCTGTGAAACGCCGTGTTATCATTGTTAAACACCTGCCTGAAGCACTGTTGTATGCAAGCACAACAGCACGTGGCAGCGGCCATCTTGCACAGCACGAGTCTCAACCTGAGTTGAATTTATGCTGTGGCTGAATGGGTTGCTGCGGACACGGCTGTGCAGGTGGCGCACAGTGGCACGTGCAGTGCGTGCCGGCTACAACGTGCTCGCACTCAGCACGTCCGTTGCGTTGCAGGGTGACCCATACAGGTGCGGCAGCGTAGTGCCGTGTAGTGCCATGCAGTGCTGGGGTGTAGTGCCATGTAGTGCTAGCATGTAGTGCCATATATTGCTCGGCCGCCAGGTACGGCATGCGCACAACACAGCACACGCCGGAGGAGTGAGACTAGGCTGTTACTGTGCGCACAATGCTCAACAAGGGCCCCAGACACGATGCACCGGCCACACGGCTACATTCTGCTTGCAAGCACCCATCCGCCGCTTACCACCCCGTAGCAGCCCATAGAAACAGCTGCAGACTCATTGACTCCCCCTGCATGGATGTCAATAGCACACCGATGCACCCAAATATGCAGGGTTATATAGTTTATACCCGTGTGTGCAAACGCCTTGCCCTTGCCCCTTGAGCCCACTCCCTGTGCCTGTTGCTTGTGTCACAGGGTCCTGCGCCACCCGCTCTTCAAGGATTATGCGTTCTGGCTGCCTGAGACACGTGATGATGGCCGACCATACGATGCCCTACGTGGTTCCAGCGTGGGCTTTGTGTATGTGCGGGGCATGGGCCCGCACCGGGCGGGGCCGGCGGCATGGCTGGCTGCAGAAGTTGCTGACCGCATGCTGCGCTGGATCGATGATAAGATGGCTGGGTTGATGGCGGCCAGTGCTGCGGGCTGCACGACGTTTGATGAGCAGGTGCGGCTGCTGCGCTGCAGGGCAGCAACAGGCATGTGCTGAGCGCGGGCCGCATGCAGAGCGGCTGCTCAGCGCGGGGTCGTGGATGGGGGTGTGCTTGCCGAGAAACTCTGTATGTCTGGGGCGTGCCGCTGCTGCCGCTGCCGCCGCCGTTGTGTGCTGGCTGTGTGGAGCCGTGCCTGTGTTAGTGCTGCTGGGCTCGGTTGCACTGCTGGGTTCGGCTGTGCTGCTGGGTTCGGTTGCTTTGCCAGGTTGGGTTGCACTGCTGGGTTCAGTTGCTTTGCCAGGTTGGGTTGCACTGCTGGGTTCAGTTGCTTTGCCAGGTTGGGTTGCACTGCTGGGTGGGGTGTCATCTGGTGGCACGCGTGATGTGCTGCTGGTATGCAGGACTTGCTGAGTGATGCACTGGCGAGCGTGCTGACGGGGCGGCCCACCTCCTTCTTCATCTACCTCAAGTGTACCCCTGATCCAAAGAGGGGCGTGCGGCTGGTACGCCGCTGCTGTGCCTGGTGCTACTGCTGGTGCTACTGCTGGTGCTACTGCTGGTGCTACTGCTAAGCCCTGAACCCTGAAAGGAGGTAGGGGGGTGAGCCGGTGCATCACGGCTGGCCGGACTGATTCTATACTTGCCTGAATGGGCAAGCGGGCATGGTATGTTGATGTTTGCACCTTTTGGTGTGGGGCTCCAACCCTGTTGTATGGGCTCTGTTGCTGCGGCACGGCACCTGCAGGAGCAGGCGGTTGAGCGATTGAACAAGATCGCAGCTGCTGCAGGAATCAGCAGTACCAATGGCGCAGGTGAGGGGGTGATCTGTCGCCAAAGCCATTCTGCCGCTCCCAGCTTTTTCCCCGCTGTCCCCAGCCTGGCCCGTCTACCCGTCTGCTGCTGTTCCCAACCCTGCCCCTTTTCCGGGCAAGCACATGCCCACAGCCCAGCAAGTGGATGGGCTGGTGTTTGCTGGATGAGTGTCCGTCCGTGCAGGCGCCTGGATCTCTATGGTCTCAAGGAATTCTAATTGATGGGCTCCGGCAAGCGGATGAATCTGTGAAACGCCATTTAAAAACATGCCCACAGTGGCAGGATGTAGCACACGAGCACGTCCACCACGTGCCTTCAACATGCTGCCGATTTGCTTGCCTGCCGAATGAACCCACACCTGCAGGGTCCGCAATGAAGAGTGAGCCCATGCAGCTTCCCCCTGAGCTAGCCTCCTTGGTGGGCCTGAAGAACAAGGACTTCACCCTCCGATGGCTCAGCATGCGCGTGCCAAATGCAGGTGCTGCACTGCTGCCTGGGGCCCAGGACCCTGGGGCAGGCATCTTAGACCCCCTGTATCCACGACAGCGGGGCCCCTTGTCAACGGCGTTCCTGGCACAGCTAAAGGCAGACTGCAAGGAGGCTGGGTGAGTGTGCAGCTGTGTAGCCGCTGCCAACGCACGCTGCTGGTGTGCGCTGTGTGCTGTGCCGTACGGAACGCCTCCCTGCAAACCGGCAGCCGTGTGGCAAGTGTTGTTGCATTGTTGGTCATATCTTACCTGCCAGTTGAGTTGTAAGCACTGTCATTGCAGTTGAGGCAGCTTACGACACCACATGGAAGCTGTAGCTGAGTATATGGGACACCTGCCACGCGGATCACAGGTGTGTGATGTGGCCGGAGGTGCTGGATGCCACCCAGGCAGCTGCCGCCCATCAGCTGGGGGAAGCCAAGCTGCTGCTGGCCCCCACATGGTTCATTGCTCATTGGACACATGCGGTGGCTGTGCCAATGGACAAGGATGGGCAGTCTGGAGCAGGTGGGGTCCACCCAGGGCCCATCTTTGTGAATTCACCTGGCTTGAGCTCAACCCTGGCGGCAGTGGCTGGTGGCAGCGTACCGCTCCAGCAGCGGGTCACGGCAGCGTGGCTGGGGCAGTACACCCGCATGGCGGCGGGACGCTTCGACTGGAAGGTCATGCACGAGCAGTTCACACGTGAGGTGAGGTTCGGTGCAAGTGCGATGAAAGTGTGACGGAGTCGTGATGCTAAGTGTGATGGAAGGGGTGAAATCATGTTCCGTAACGCACGCAAACGTTTATGTCAATTATGTGTGGTGCAGGCATGTGGGGGACATGCACGGTACAGCCATCGCCATCTACACCTGCTTGACGGCACAACACATTGTCTTGATGAGACATGCGCACCATGATCCAGGGTGCGTCATTCACAACCCATGCCAGGGCATGCACGCGCTGCACCATGACCCACATGCGGTTTGCCGTGTCATTTGGTGCCTTCCACAGGGTGTGCTGTTCTCCAGCGAGGACAAGCCCTACTCCACTGTCTGGCACCAGGCCCTACAGGAGCATGCCAGGCGGGTGGGGCTGCCCCTGATGATGTCCTACCACCCGGCCATCTGGCAGCACCTGGACGTGCCAGGTTGGTAGAGGAAGCTGTGCATATCCCCATTGCAGCATGCGTGCTCCTGCCAGGCATGCCATGCTCACGCAGATGGGCATACCGTGCTCGTGCATAGCCATGGCTGTGTGAGTGATTGAGTGTGATTGAGTGTGAGTGAGTGAGTGAGATCTGTGTGAGTGGCGGGGCTGCCATCGGCTGGCTCCCTGCCCTGCTTGCCAGGTGTTTTACATCACGAATGTTCTGTAATGTGTACGCTGCGCGAGTGGCCGGGCTCCTGCCTGGTTGCTCCCTGCCTCTCCTTGTTTGTTCAGACTGGATTGCATTCATATGTCATTTAATTTGAGAGCAGTGGATTATGAAGCGGTACTGCAGCAAAGGCATGCCTGGTGCCCGGTGCTGCACCATGTGCAGATGGTGGGCCGCCGGAGGCCGGCAGCATGGCGGTGTGGATGTCCCGTGTGATGGCGCTTGTGGAGGTGAGGGCCGCTTGCATGACACCTTTGCTTTGCTTCTACTTTTTCATCCTTTCATGCATTCCCCTGATGCCTGAGTGTGCATTCCCCATCACGGCAAAAAGTGCACCTCCCTGTGTCCAACTCCCATCACAACAAATGTGCACAAGTGTGCATCCCCTCCTGCGTATCGCCCGCGACAAACCTATGCATTCTGAAAATGGGTGCCGGTGTCACTGCGGCATCGCTGCTGTGGCGTGACAGGCGGCGTTGGCTGTGGGCCGCACCCCCGTGTGGCCAGCTGCCCCTTGCTCCAAGCCATGGGTGCTAGGAGCTGCCGCCACGCATGCTGCGCTCATGTCAGGGCTGCGCAACACGACCTGGGTGCCACACCCAGGGCCGGGCGGGCAGGTGAGGGGCGTGCCGTGCTGCGTGCTGGAGCAGACTGGGTAAACAACAAACCTGGAAGCAGACCTTGATTGCACATCATATCTCCATGTGTTCATAACGGGGCGAGGACGTGTTGTTATATGGCCCTTGAGCGGGTGCACACCATGGCAGACGCTGGCTCAGGAGGGTGGCATGGTCATGCTCCAGCAGTGTAATGGCGCGGATGCACACACACGAGAGATGACGAAGCGGCAAGCACGCCCATGCCAGCATAGTACTTGCCATTTGCCACCCCCCCCAACGCCAGCCTCCTACCCCCATCCCACGCACACCAATCTGCCACGCACCTGCTTTACCCCTGGCTGGCAGCCACCTGTGTAGCCAGCCATGGCTACATGCTTAAGTGGCTAATGCCTACAAAATAATCCTGGCTCTGCCCCCTGCTGCTGCCCCACAGCTCTGGTGCACGTACGCGCCCGCACTCATGCGCGCATGCCTGGCGGGCTTTCGCGGTGTGCTGCCCCTGGAGTGGGCCCACCTTACTGACTTCCACCGGCTGGGCATGCCCCTGGACCCCTCCCCTGAAAAGGTCGTCGAGCTGCCAGGTGCGTGGCCTGTGCTGGCAGCTGGCAGCTGGGCGGCCATGCATTTTTAGTTTCTCTTTGCTTTCTCTATTCTGTTACTTTCTCTACTCTTTCCCTGTGACGTACTAGTTACTGCTGTGGGCGGCAGCGAGGGGCGACAGGGACCTCACGCTGGCACCGGGGTCATCTGTGCATCTCGGCACCCACGCCCCACCATGGCAGCTGGCCGCTGAGCGTCCGTGCATAATGATACTTTACGAGTTACAGCTGTGACAAGATACAGTTTAGGGTTTTAGGGTTTAGGGTTTAGGGTTTAGGGCGACAGTTGTGTGCGACTGGGGCCGTGCGTTGGGAGCGGCCTGGGTCATAGCTTGGAACAACCCAGGGGCAGGTGGAGGCCGGTGTAAGGTGCCTGTGTGCTGGGTCGTTAAGGGGTGCTCCCTTGTCCCCTTGATGTACTGTACTGTACTGTACTGTACTGTACTGTACTGTACTGTACTTAGTGCTGTACTGTACTGTACTGTACTTAATTGTGCTGTACTGTGCTGCACAGAATTGGACTTGTCACCCGGCACTGCTTTCCTATTAGGCTCACATGCGGCTGCCTGCTGCGCCCCTGCATGCCCTCAGGTTGCGTGACCCTGAGCCTCCAGGAGCAGCCCACCAACACCACACTACACAAGGGGTACTGCAAGCCTGTGGCGGGCCCTACTCTGGAGGTGGGCTCCTCATGTGATCATGTACAGTTGTTCCACTGTCTTGTTGTCATATTGTCATGTAGCCATGTAGTCGTGCTGTCATGCCAGCTGTTATGCTGCTTGTGCATGCTGAAAAAGAGCAACCTCGCCGCTCTAGAGAGAGGCACTGTGCATTGACCAGCGTACTGTCATGCCTGCTGTAGGCTGCTGCCTGGCGTATGTACTGCTGTGACCCGTGTACTGCTGTACTGCTGCTTGGTACCTCGCACAGGTGAGCACGAAAGAGCTGGGCAACGCTCTTCTGATGATGCCACACCCCAATGACAGTGCGTTTAAGCGGCCAGGGGCAGCTGAACGGTTCATCTCAGATGTCGCCAGCCTGCCAGCCATCGTGTACATAACACAGCCAATCAAGGTCAAGTCTGATCCAGATCCAGCTGCTGCAGAGCTGCAGAAAAGTTGGGAGGTGTTCAGGAACGGATGCTTTGGGGCAGCACAGCGCAGGCGGCGCGGGTAACGGCTGCTGACAGCATCCTGTGTGCTTGGCACAAAAATGTGACTGGATATGCGCTAGCGGAGGGGTGTGCTCGTGTAACGAAACCTTCTCTCGTCTTACATCTAGCATGCAGCATGCATGCATTCCATGGAGCCAAAACAGTGCCACACGTTTGGGTGCAAGCAGCCTAGCAGGCTGTGGGCGTTGTGTATCCACTGCGTGCAGTGCTGGTCACTGGAGACGGAGGGTCAGGGAAGGCATGTGGACCTTGTGTTGTTGTGTTGTGCCACTGGTGGTGCCACTCACTCTTCTTCTCAACCCGCGAAAGATGACATGTTGACAAGCAAACGAGACCTGAGGCTAGCGTGCCTCACATCCCTGTGCGAGGTCTGCTGGCCTGGGCATCAGTGTTTGGCTGGGCTGGCCGCATGGGCAAGCGTCAGGCACAAGACAGCAAAGGTAGCTGGCATGGCCTTGCATCAGCATGTGCCAAAGGGCTGCACACACCAGCGCTTGATTTGGCTGATGTCAAGATGTGTCTGCCTGCGCACAGCTGTCACGATACCGCGGCCATACAAGCGTTGCACGTGGGGTATACAGTGCCCTGCTATGAAAGAGAGAGAATGAATCGCAGGCCAGGCCTACATACAATACCTGTCTACCCATGAATACATCACCTCGCTGCATGCATCATGGCTCCTGCATGTCTGGCTGCTGCAAGGCAGCGGCACCTGTAGCTGGCATCATCCCAAGCAAATTCTGATCCACCTACAAACGCACACAACACAGTACAGTGTGTACTGACTCAATACACCGTGTGCCTGCCGTCTTGCGCCCTCCCTGCCTGCCTGCCTGCCTGCCTGCCTGCCCGCCTGCCCATACACCTGTTTTCCTGCATTCTATCCCTGCTGCCCTCAGCCTGCCCCCTCTCCTTGTGCACATCTGGCTGCCCCAGTCACGTGTATGATAGGAACCACATCAATCACTGAGCAGCGCGCTGGTGCTGATGCCCCCCTGCTGCTGCTGCATGCCCTGGGTGTGCGACCCAGCCAGCTCATCCCGTGACTTAAGACCCCACTTAGACTTCAGCCACTTGGACACGCGCCCTTCCTCCTTGCTCTCCTCAGGCCCCCTCCCAGCGCCCTCCCCGCCCTCCCCACCGCCGTCATGGCTCCGCTCCCCAAACAACCGCGGCCGACTGCCCTGGGATCCCCGTATCCGGCCGGGCTCCCCGCCGCCCCCAGCCACCTGCTGCGCCCCCATCAGCGCCGACAGCTGGTTCTGCGTTGCAATCAGGTGCATGTGCATCTGCTGGATCTGGTCATCCTTATCCACCAGCTCGTCATCACGCATCGCCAGCTGGGCAGTCTGCGCCCTCAGCTTGTCATTAACTGCCTCAACCACCATGTCACGTTCAGCCACCAGCCTGGCCATCTCATATAGCTTCTCACCCAGCAGCCCTGTGACCTCCAGGTAGCCTGTACAAGCAAGGGCGTGTGGTTGGGGTGTGACCGCGGCAAAAAAGTGTCTGACCATGTGCAATCTCACACCACGCATCAGTACGCATATCATAGGCAGGAGGCACCATCAATGGAGGGGTCAACGGGATTCTATAAGATACTGTGGGAACCGGGGCTCTGTCAGGAGGCACAAGTACCCACTACCGAGTGCAGTAGCACGCAGTGCCCGCCTTTGGTTCACCTGCAGCTCTCTCTTACCGCTTATAAGCTGTACCGCTTATAGTGGACCTTGCCGCTTAGCAGCTTTACCGCTTATAATGGAATGCATGAAAGTAGGTGCATCAACGCGCACGCAGGTCCTGTGGCTGCAGCCGCGCACCTGCTAGCACTGCAGACTCCACACTCTGGAGGGCCACCAGGTCGTCCAGCTCTCTCTTCAGGTTCCTCAGTGCTTGCGTGACAGCAGGGGGCTGGGCGTGTGCCAGCTGCGGGGCCGCCACATCAGCAGAGAGAGCTGAGGCGCCCCCTACACTGGATGATTCATGAAGGGCACCCCTGCAGGTGGGAGCAGGGGCCGCAGTGGATGCAAGTTGAGCTTATTAACAGTTGTACTGAAGGCCTACCTTAAGTTGTTAAAAGCTCAGCTTATTGTTGAGCTTTTAACAATTCAAGGTGGGCCTTCAGTACAACATCAGCATGGCCCCCCTCCAGCCGTACAGCGGTGTTCAGTTCATCACAGCAACTGTTCAGTTGTCAATGACGAACGATCGAGCACAGGGGTTTGGCAGTGTCAAAGAGCCATGCAAAAATGCATAGTACCGATGGCAGCATGATGGGGTCACCACACCCCTCCCTACCCTTCGATACTGTAGCTGCTGCCACCGTCATCATCCCCTTACCATCCTTACATCACTCTTCTGTACTGCTCAATACCATGTCACACCGTACTGTCCTGTACTGAACTGCACTTTCCCAGCCCAACGCCCAACCCAGATCTCAACGCACCCTGATGCTGCCTTGTCGGCACCCAACCCGCCGGGGTCACTCCGGCTCTGTGCGCCACCAGTCGCAGCCATGACTGCCGCATGCAGGTCCCCCAGGCTCTTGATGGCGGCAGCAGTGGTTCGCTCCGCATGGAACTCACCTGCGCCAGGGCAGCGGTGCAGGGCCAGAACGCGAGTGTTGGGTCCTGCCGCTGGGCAGGGCTGAACTGGAGGGTCAAGCCAGGTCAGGTTCGGGTACTCTAATAAGTCTAATAAGTCAAAGGCAGCGTCAGGATCTACAGATCATGAGCACAGCACTACTTGCTTCCTAGTATGGCTTGACTGGAAGCCCAAGGACTACGCTGGAGCGAGTATGTCCCGTAAGTAAGTATGTCCAGACGCACACCGCCACGACAGTGGCGCCCAGTGCCTGCCCAGCTCAACCCGCCTGGCTGCATAGACGATGCAGTGCATCACCTATGCCGCAGCACACCATGGGTCCCAACCCACGCACCTGCACCGTCGCGCATGCCCTCCACTTGGTATGCCAGTGCCTGGCAGCGCTCCATGAGCCGGGTCACCCCCTCGCGCCTGCACACGTCCTCCACTGCGTGAGGGGGCACCACCATGTTGTGGCTGGCGCGCGTGATGCCTGCACGTGTACGCATGACCAAAAGAACAGAGTGCAGGAAAGGGTCAAAGAGGAGGCCCTAGAGAGAGAGATAGATAGATAGATAGATATAGGGGTTAGTGTATGGGGGTCAGGGAGGTGGGGAGGTCAGGGCCTAGCGTGTCCCTGGTATTGAACTTGCAGCAGTAATCGTACCAGGAGCTGCAGAGGGGGCTATTGCTGCCTGCCCAAGATAGTCCGGCCCTATGACATGAGGTGCATGTCACCTGTCCAGCCCAAAGCAGCCAGCCACATCAAGCAGCACACACGCCCTTGCCTCTACGTAAGATGTTGGGCATATACCGTATCAAGTATGTTGTATAAACGTATCAAGCATGTTGCATTCTTGACTATGAGTACCGAATATATACTATAGTATGTGCATCAAGCCGCAGCGCACCTGCATCCGCGGAGTACACATCCCCTGCACTTGCACTCTGTGTGTGGTTCTCCCGCCCCAGTGGCTGCAGCAGCAGCGCCTGGCCGATGATGCTGCCCGTGCGCCGCACCGGCTGTGCAAAGTCTGCTGGGGGGCGGCCAGCAGCTGTTGGGGACAGGGGAGGTAGGCTGATGAGTGAGGATGCTGGGGCCTGGGCCAACTTGGTGCTGCTGGTGCTGTCAGTGTGGGCGAGGAGGTGTGGGCTGTCGGTGCGTGGGGGTGGCATGGGCGGCACAGACGTCACCGGCTTGACAGTAGGAGGAGGACCTGCCACATCTACAGTCACCCACTCGTCGATCGTGTTGCGTCCCTCCCCGCTACCATGCTGGCTGTTTGACTCGTCAACTAACCCTGACACGACTGTGCTGGGGAGGGAGATGAGGCTTGCAGCTGCCTGGGCCGCAGCAGTGGCCACCACACACCCCTGGCTGCCTGTGCTGCCCTGCGCCGGGCGTGGAGGAGAGGCACTGTGTACCTGCTGGGCTGCCTCCTGTGCCGCCTGCTGCTGCAGCTGCACGCTGCGCGGTGTGGCTGCTATCTCCAGTGCGAGCAGCATCGCTCTGCTGATGCGTGGCTGCGTCACAGCACTGCCTACTGCCCTGCCCAACCCAGCTGCCGGAGGCCGCGCCCGCGCCACAGAGTCTGATGCCACAGGGCCGGGTGGCTTGCATGCATCAGGTGGCTTGCTTGCATCATCATCTTGTAGTGTGGTGGGCTGCGTTGACAGCAGTACAGGCGAGTCCGGCATGCTGCAGCCGGAGAAGGACGGCCCACCACCCAGTGTGGTGGGCTGTATGATGTCTGTACGCACAGCCACTGGCCCACCCGTGCTGATGGCAGGCGGCTGACTGCTTGAGATGACTGCAGGCCCTGCTGTGGTGGCATCCCCTGCTTCATCCATTCCTCCTAACCCTCCTAAGAGGTCCACCCCAAGCGGATCCTCAAAGTTTCCAAACAGCTGCATGACTGGGTCCGGCTGCGCATCTGCGGCTTGCGCGGAAGCAGCTGCAGCAGCGGCGGCGGCGGCTGCAGTGGATTCTGCAGTCGATTCTGCAATGGATTTTTCAGCCACCTCCTCCCCGCGCTGCGCGGCGCTGAACTGCGCGAGGCTGTGCCATTTGGGCGTCTCCTGCCACAACATCTTATTGATGGTCTGCAGCGTTGCAGGGGCCGTAGGGGCACACACGGGCACCTCTGTTGGATGATGCACTTTCTAGGGGCAGCCCACAGCCTGCAAGCCCCGCAGCCAACGTACTGGCTGCCATACTTGATGCATGAACGAGTGTGCACTGCATGCAGCCCTGCCCAACCACACCAGCCCGACTGCTGCGGCCTACCCAACCCAGACCCACGCTGCCTAGCTCAGCTGTTTTCCCGTGCGCGTGCACGCTGCACCCCAGCTTCACCACCCCACGGCCTGCTCGCCCAGCATCCGTCCATCCGCCCACCCAATCAACAGCCCTCACCTGCAGCCGTGCATTCATCTTGACATCTGAAGGTGTTGCGGGCTGGGAGGGCGATGTGACCCCATCCTGGCCCTGGCTGCCAGCCTTGACTGCCATGAGACTGCCATGCCGCAGGGAGGAGTTGCGCATGAGGTCATCGATGTCTGGGATGGCGGCTGAGTCAGAGGGTGAGAGTGTGATGAGCTCCTGGGGCTGCGGCAAGGGCATGGTCATGCAAACAATGCAACATGTTGATACCCATGCGCCATGGTTGAGAATGGCCAGTCGTGGTGGTGCATGGGTATGAGCATGATTATGTTACCAGCATATAGCACTTGTGATACGAGCATTAATGAATGTGACGGTTGCTAGCAGTTGGGGTGGTGATGATAGGCCGCAAATGACTGGCAGACAGCAATCTGCAGGGCTAGACAGCGATCATGCTGTGCCAGGTATCGCACGCATTTGAAGCATGATGCTTGCAGCATCAGGCCGCGACGAGCTGTGGGCTGTGAAGCACGCAGGGCAGTCAACTCAGCAGGGTTCAATTCAACTCAAGGTTTCAGGCTTCAAGGCTCAGGGTTCAAGTCAATTCAGCAGGGTGTGCACCAGCCCCCGCCACATACCTCAGGGAACAGGGGCACCTCTGGGGGTACATATGTCCCCTCGTCCTCCACTGGCTCTGCCACTGCATCCACAGGGGCCTCCACAAATGGTGGCACGGGTGATGCAGATGTAGGCAAGCCCAGCCGGCTGCCAGCATGCAAGGATGCTAGCTGGGAGGTGCTGGCAGTAGCAGAGGTGCTGTCCAGCTCAACCCCATCCTCCACATCACTGCCTGCCCCGCCACGGGACCCCCCCTCGCCCAGGCCCCCCTTGCCCTTCTCCCGCGCCTTATCACCGATCCGGGCCAGCAGCTTTTTGACGACGGACACCTTGCCTCCGTCTTTGCTGCCTTCACCTGCCCCGCCGGCCGCTGCCGCGGCAGCTGCGGCAGCAGCTTGCCGCGCGCTTCGCTCTGCTTCCGCTCGGTCTGCCGCCTCCTGCATGTCTTGCCTTGCCTGTTCCACTTCGGCGCGCGCGGGGGCGCGCAGCTTGTCGAGCAGCGCCTTGTTGACGTGTGGAAACCGCCCAACTGCTGTGGAGATGAGCCCTGACTGGTCATATGTGAGTTTCGCCATGCTCTGCACCACCTGCACACGTATGCCGAGATGCGGGGGTGGGGGGTGGGGGGGGCATGGCAGCATGTGCGATGAGGTAACGGGTAGGTCATGGATCCTCAGAAAAAGCACATGCTCCGCCTCACAGCAGCATTGGCATGGAGCCCAGGCATTGAACCAGGCATGGCAGCGGGCCAACGGGAAGCTGGTTCACCCAACCACACCCTCAGCCTCCCCCCCCCCGCCCTCCACACACACACACACACACACGCACCCTCCATCATGTGTTCCCATGCCCTCTCCGGTGCTCTTTCTTAAACAGTACCGCACTCCTCCCTTTCAGCTCCTGCTTACGCTCGCTCACCGAGAATGCATCCAGCACATCTGAGGTGGCCAGTAGTGCGGGTGCGTATATGTGCACCAGCGCCAGCGCGACTTGGAACAGCACCGCCACACTCTTCTGGTACAGCATTAGGTCCCACACGCGCATGCACGCCTCCAGCGGCAGGAAGTTGACAAAGGCGCACAGGAACCACTGCGCAAAAACACATGCGATGTCTGCGCCCACTGCCTCCAAGTGCTGAGCCACCTCCGGCAGCTCCTGTGCCACCAGCTGCTTGAAGACCTGCTGGTCGACCTGAAAGCAGGCAAGGCAGCGGGTGCATGGGCAGGCGCATCAGGTGGAGATGACGCCAGCATGCTTTGTCCTATGGCCATCATGTCCATGATTTTCAGATGGCGGGAGGGTGATGGCTGCAGGTGGTTGAGCAGCATCTGCCATCCCCTTGCCCGGCACGCAATCATGCTGCACATGTCGCACATGCGGCCATCGCCGAACAGCAGCCCCCCAGCAGCATGCCCATCCCAGTGCACATACGCTTGCAGCGCGCGCTGCAGCTGCTCACCTGGATGGCCATCATGTCCAGCGCGTAATAGCCCTCCAGTACCTCCTCTACAATGGCTGCAAGCCCATAGAATGCATCCTCCTCTGATAGGAACATGTACAGCACGGCTGCAATGAAATTCATGCCCTGACAGTACCCGATGTCGGGTTTATGCAGCGCGTAGGCTGCGAGGATCCTCCGAAGCGCCTGCTTGCCTCCGTTCTGCATCCGCGTGTGGCCAGGGAACGTGCGGGGCAGGTCTTTCTCAATTTGCAGCAGCCAGGTGCGGCCGTGCTTGCGCAGAACGCCATCGGCGTCGTCGCCAGCTGTCGATGCGCCCTGCTGGGCTGACCCATCAGCTGACAGCTGCCCCTCCTCGGTGTGCCGCTTGATGACATCGGGCTCCAGCTGCTCCTGTGTTGCTAACCCGTCCCCCAGCACGCGCTGCCACAACAGCTGGTAATATCCAGAGTGCCTGCATGCATGCAATCATGCCATCATCGTTGGGGCCCCCATGAGCACTCTACGGCAGCTACAAACCCACGGCATGCAGCACGCAGCAGCTGCAGTATGCATCTGTGCGGCACTCCATCACAGACACAAGCCCATGGACCCACTTGCGGACTGAAAGATCCAGGAACAGGCGCCAGGCCTTGCCCCTGATCTCCAGCGGGCATCCACCCAAAACCAACGACGTGAGCTGCGAATTCACGTCTTCATCCTGCTGTGCCTCAGCTAGGATGTCAGGCAGCCCCGACGCCACCATGTCCACCAGCCCCTGCTCAAAGCGGCCATTTTCCCCAGCATACAATTCCAGGTGTTCCAGCATAAAGCACTGCCACTGCTCACGTCTGGAGCGCTCCTGCTCCTCCCATTTCCCTCCCCAGAATTGCCGTAGCTCTTCTTCAGAAGCTAGCATCTTGCTGGCCAGCTTCCCGGAGGTTGGGTGGGATCAACAGGGGGGAGTTTACGACATGGGCGAGTAATGGATAAGAAATTAATGGCAGGATGCAATCAGATGCGACGCACATCACCAAACCCTAACAACCCTGTCATAGAAAACACCATATCTGAAACCACGCGACAGAACCAGCTGTTCAGGGGTCATTTCAGAACCCAAACCACTCATGGGCCACGAGTAACGATTTTCTACTGATCTGGCAACCATGCTGGGTTCTTGCATGTCATATGTGGCTATGCTGCTGATCATTACTCAGGCTGTCAGAGCCGAGATCAAGGTCCACGTTGTTTGCCACACACATGGTGAGCGCCTTGCGTGTGCTTACAGGCATGGCTGTGGCACGTCAGCTGGACATGAGGAAAAACGTGGATGTGGTGCTTCTGGCCCCGCAGACGACCCAGGGTGGCTCAAGACGTTTGATGAGTACCATTTCGGTGCTCGTCAGGACATCCAGGCAAGATGTCTGCTCCGAGCCACGCACCTGTGCACACATGCTGCGCATGATTCACCAGATGCCTGTCATGAAGGTGCGCACTTGAAGGGCGCGGCTGCGCGCACAACACCACCCACGTCCCTCTCTCACACGCGTGCGGCGTTCGCCTGGCACCTGCCATGCAGGTTGCAGCCACGGGTGTCATCCTTGATTCAGTGATACAAGCTCTGGCATACAACCCAGAGCGCAAGTTCGTGTATGCAGAAATGGTGTGTCAGCGCGGCATGCACGCCTGTGAGCTGCCTGCTGTGATTCCTGCATGGCTCCGATATTCAGCGGTATTCCCTCTGTGTGCCCAATCCGTTGCTCACGCACGCATACACCTCTACAACCCAACAATGCACAACCGTAACGTTTTCGGCTTTCGTGCAATAAATGGGGCTGGCACAGAGCGTACGGCATGTGTGAGGTTCTCACCTCTGCACACATTGCATAAAAAAATCCTGAAGGATGCTCTGAGAACCTTTTGTAGCAAAACATCCATGTCTGGCCCATCGTGTCATGTTCAGTACTATTGCT
>BDCZ01000340.1:0-21705 GCA_001662365.1 Chlamydomonas applanata | reverse complement strand
GGGGGGGGGGGGGGGGGGGGGGCGCTGCAGGCCAGATGACTCAGTAGAGAGAGGACGCATGTGGTGCAGGGTGCAGATGCTGTGTGATGATGTATGTGTTTTTACAGTCTTCAACAGACGGTGGCCACCCCAGCCCGGACCCGAGCCTACATGTCAAACGCTCCACATGGTGGGTGCATGGGGCCCACACACATGCAACATTGCAGCCTCAACTGACAGCATGCTGTGCAGCAACTGGATAGCTGCACAGCAGTTCGATGTACAATAGCAGTCAACACATGATCGATGTAACATTCTCACTCAGGCTGACACCAGGACAAAAGACGGTTGTGCACCAGGTTGTTTGTGCACTCTGCAAACAAGTTGAAAGAGATCGGGTGTGCAATAGTAAGTAGGGTGTGACTGGAGCCTACACGCTCACTCATACCACGCAAGTTTACTAATGTACTTCCGGCCCCTGGACCTCCTGCGTGGTTGCTGTTTGTTGGTTGCCACGCCCCACACACAAGCACGGCCAACAACACCCAACTGTTACCAGTGAGAACCCTGCTGCGCGATTATTGTGAAAGAAAACCAGTTCTTTCCCAGTTCTTGCCGTTCTATGGCAGCAGTTTGGCAGGAGCTCATTTGCCACACCTGCTAAACCACCAACCACCAGCCCGTCAACCCGCAGTTGCCATGCAGCACTCCAACAATGATGCGCTCCATGCCTGACCTGACTTAAACCGTTAGAGCCTATACACGTGCCTACTCGGACGGCACACCGCCTGCATGTCCGAAGCATGCTGCCCCTGCATCCCACCAGCTCCGCACCCCCTCCCCCAGCCCCAGGCTGCTCATGCTAAGCAGGCCGCTCCAACCGCTAGTGGCAGCACGCTGCAGAAAGACGCCCCCACCCCCACCATCCATGCCCGGCACCACCACGCCAGCCGCCAGTGCCAGAGGCTGCAGCACCGCAGCCATGCGCGCTTGCATGGCCCCTAAGTCACGCTGTGCCTGCTGCATGATGCGCTCTAGCAGAGAGGATGAGGCAGGGCATGCTATGATCTCTGTGTGACCTAGGAGTGAGCGGCTCAGGCTGTACTTGCAGCCGTACGCAGGCAGGGGCTGTAGCATGGGGGGCATCCAGAAGATGGTCTCCGAAGCCATGATCAGGGCGTTGACGAGCAGCATGCTGAGCCATGTGGGCAGGTGGATGCCTGCACGCCGGGCCTGCTTCTTCAGCTGACCTTCGATGAAGATGGCAGGTGCCTGCAGCGGCCAAACATGTACACGCGTGGTACAGTGGGTCAGCTCCAAAAACCCCGGTGCAGCTTTTGACAGGTAAGGGGCAAGTGTTCAGGGGCCATGAAACAAAAGCCACCCCAGTCGCAGAATGATGCTTACATGCCTGGTCATGTACAGATGCATTTGAGCAGTACAGATACAGTTATCCATCAGCATTGATGCATGCTGTCGTAACATGCAGATGAAAACGGGTTCAGCACACCGCCCACCCCTGCCCTTTGAGTTGCCTGCACCGCCCTAGACCCTACTCTCACCTGCAGCACAAAGAACAGCGTCCAGACTCCACGCGTCGTGAAGCCGCCCGTCATCTGCGCAAACACGAGCTCATGCCACAGGCCGCTCACGCCAAATGCTCCCACGCCCGCCAGCAGGCGGCGCAGCAGGGACGCGTGCTTCCGGGTCGTGTGGTGGCCTGTAGCTGCTGGGGGCATGGGTGCTCCTGTTTGGGCATGTGGGTAGCTTGCAGCTCGGACGCCGCCACCCTTGCCACCGTCAGCAGCAGCTGCAGCAGCACCATCCTCATTGGAAGACAACGTGGTGCTGCTGCTAGTGCTGCTGCAGCGAAAGAAGGCGGCAGCTCCCTGACCGCTTGTAGCGGCTGTGCCGGCATCCTTGCCTTGTTTGGCCGGCCCTGCCACTGGTGTGGTTGACACAGGATCTGAAGTGGCAGAAGTGTCATCCTGCTCAGGACCCTCTGGGGCCAGCGCCTTGGCTGTAACAGAAACGCGCCCGTCTGCTGCCGCCACAGCTGCGGCTGCCGCCTGCGGCAGGCGTGCTTGGGGGATGGGTGCTGCCGGCTCAGTCCCTGGCAAAGCTGCTTGTGGATGTGGAGCCACTCCTGCGTCTGCTGGTGTGCGAGTCGCTGCACGCGTGGCAGCAGCCTGTGCATGGGAACTGGGGCCAGTGCTCTCCGGCCATGTTTTGACCAGCTGGCCATCGAGAACAGGCTCGTACACCATGTCCCTGAGCATGCTGGACATGGTCAGGTTCCAGCGCTTGCTCCAGAACTGGGAAAGGGAGGTGCTCTGCATTAGTGCAGGCCAGGTGGAGGTGCGTGCGTTTGAACGTTCGTGAGGATGGGCCGTTGCTCCAAGGTTGAATCATGCTATGCAAGCAAGCTCAGGTGTGCATTGTGGTGGAGACAAGTTTGAGTCATTGCGCTGGAGCCGAACGGATCAAGGTTTCGAATGCAGACAATATACTGCCGCGCCGCTCATGGCTGTAGTGTACGTGCGTGCATGCACACTCTTAGCCACCCGTGTTATGATAACAGACATGCCGCAACCAACCCAAGCGTGCGTAGAAACGCGTGCAATCAAATGAAATAATGGAATGCCGAAGTACTGCCGAATACTGCGCACCATAGATAACAACTGTCAGGCTCCGGCATGCAGACACATCTGTGACACGCCGTGTTATTATTATTATTACTGCGCACCATCATGGGCCAACGGAAGTGAGGCTCGATGTGGTGGATGCCAAACAGCCCAATGGCTGCAGCATCCACCAGATCCCCCATGCCATCCACCTCAAGCCAGAGAGCAGCACCACCCAGATGGTACAGAAGCGGTACTGCCAGGAAACGTGAAAACATGGGGGAGCTGAGAATGGCCAGCAGAGCAGCAGCGAGCCAGCCTGCTGGCCCTCCGCTGGGGTCGCCAGTGCTGCCATCTCCATTGCTGTTAAGGCTGCTGCTGTTGGCTTGGGAGCCACTGCTGCCGTGTAGCTGGAAGTAGGCATGGATGCCTGCTACTGTCATGCAGCTGAACACACACAACTTCAGCAGCCCTGCCTGCAGCTTGCGCAGCACAAGGCTTCCCACTGGGGTCTTCGTGGCTGTTGCTGGCTGCTGGCTGCCTGGTGGAGATGAGCTGGGGTGCAGTGGGATGACAGGCAGCAATGCAGCCCCAAGGAAGCGGCGCCAGTTGGTGCCATGTGCAAGTTCGCGTGCGAGGACGCCACGGCCCATGGCAAGCGACAGCAGCTGTACAGCAGAGCGGCAGTGAGAGGCACAGCAGCAGCAGCAGCAGCAGCAGCAGCAGCAGCAGCAGCATGGGAGTAGGTCAACAGTGAAATGTGAGCAGGCCTGCCTGGTGTATGTGCGTCAGCTAAGACCGTGCAGGTGTCGTGCTCGGTGTGGGTTGGTGGTTGGTTGGCCCCTCTGACCCATCAGCCTCCCGGTCGTCGTTTCGATGCAGGAACTACAACAGCGCAACTTGAGCATTAAACAGTGTGGTTTGGGCGCAACTGGTGGTGGTGAGCGTTCTGGGGCTCCCGTCCATTCACCTTGAAAGCGATGCAAGACAGGACGCAAGTCCAGCTCTGCACCGTCAAAACAGCGGATCCAGCATCCGCAAGGTAAGGCGGGACGAGAAGCAGCACGACCGCGAGACAGGTGCAGGCCAGAGCTATTGAAGTAGGCACCAGGGCTTCACCGCTTCTGGCCATAGCCACGGCTGCAGCTGCGCTGCTCGTAGTCGCGCTGAATCGATTGGATTACTGTACGGTAGGGTTTCCGGCGGTGTTGGTGAAATGGATTACATCGATCTATGCTCAAACTCAGCACGCGCGTGTATATCAGCTTTGAATCCGGATCCACTGAATGAAGTGGGTGCACAACCCTAAACCCTCAGTCACAACCGTCATAAGTTCATAACTGCGACAGAACCCGCTGCTCCTGCAAGCTGGGCACCGGGCATTCCATGCAGCCCTGCAACTCTACATGCGCAGAGCACCCTGGGGGGAGAATGACCACATCCTCGTGCATGCGCCGCCCGGCGCACCGTCGTTGCATCCTCATGCTCGTTGGCTGCACCAGGGGGGTGGGAGGCACACCGTCTGGCTGCACCGAGCCCCCAAACCCACATGCCCCAGCACCACATCATGCCCCTGCAGTGTCACTTACCACCTGCAGCCATCTACTGTGTTGACTGCACGAAGGCATCCACATCCGCCTGCAGGCTGGGGACGCGCGTTTCAGTGTTGACCCTGACTCCGCCCTTGCTGTGCACTGTGATGACTGCCTTGGCCTCAAATGCAGAGGAGTGTGCATTAGGGTTGCACATGACTTCAAAGAACTCCAGGTCGGCAGTGGGGGTGCCCTCCTGGCCCTGAAGAGTGCGTGCATGGGACGAGCGGTCAGGCAACAGGTGGTAGCATCCAACCGCCACGGTGATGAGCCTTCCGTGCATGGCAGCACTGAGAGCAGCTGCGACTACAGTATGCACCAGGCCGACAGCGCCACCCAGGGGTGCACGTGTCTGGCATGGCGCCGCGAAGCAGGCAAAGCGCATGGCGTGGCTGCCCCATGCACGACCTACCTTGCACCTGAATTCCATCAGGGGCCACCGCTGGGGCTGCTCCGCCTTCTGTTTATCCACGAACGTCTGAATTAGGCTATTCATGGAGCTTTGCAGCGCCTTGCCCCCATTTGCACTGAATGGGATGGAGACCGTGGTTTCACTAGAAACATGAAGATGCAGCGTGGGAGGTGGCGCAGCACGCCTTGCAGGTGTTGCTGGTGCTCCTGTGCGACGAGGTGAAACGAAAGAGCAAAATGTTGCTGAAAGCGGGGCTCTTTTCACAATCAAAGCACTGTACAACGACAGCACCACATACCTTGCGTGGATGACGCAGTGGCCTGTGCGTGGATCGCCTGCCTTGCTGGCCGGATGAGCACGGGGCGAAGCTGGCTGGATCCGGCCAGTGGCGCTGTGCGCAGTCGATGCGGCATCATTTGTACGTGTCTGATCCAGGCAGGCTGCGTCCGATCTGTTGTTTGGGCACCATCACACAATCCCATGTCATGGGGATGCTGGGACCTGCCGTGCATGGGTTCAGGATTGGTTGCCGCAGACAAGTCCTAAACTCCTGGTGGAGTACACTAAGCATCATCAGTAATGATTACATGGGACAGCTGGGCCGTAGCACGATGTTGCATGTGCACTACCAGACCAACAGCTCCTGAGAACATACCACAGCAAGCAGGCTTGAGTGCACGTGCTTGCACAAGCTCCGCCATGCCAATGAGTGCATGGACAAATTTGTACTACAACAGAGGTGGCAAGCAAGAAGTTTCTATAATGACAGCTCTGCTTTGCTCTCATCCCATGCAACCCCTCCACCCCCAGCACCCGCATGCAGATGATACAACCACGTCGTGTTTGGGCAAGAGCCGGCGCAATGAATCACAGAAGCCTCAGTATGCATGCAGCACATCCATGCCTCCTCACCCCGGCACACACACCCTGCCGTGCATGCGCGCAGTTGTGCCGCGCTTCCAAACCACATCTCAAGCATGCCCATGCACCCTTGCAACATGAACTCTCATGCTGGTCTTGTTCCATGTCGCGCAGCTGTTGGAACACTGACTGCATGCATGCAACACCCCTCAGTACGCACGCACCCCACATGTCACTGGCTCAACACCAGGCACCCCACCCCGCTCAGGCTCGCCGCCTGCTCACAGCCCAATATCAGGCATCAGCTCCTTCAGAGTCACCCGTGCCTCCTCCAGTCGGCCTCCATCAATTTCCGCCTTCACATGGGGTAGGCCCATGCACAGCAGCAGCCCCAGCTTGACTGGGTCCTTAGAGAGTGAGTACACGGTGCGCATGGCGGCCATGCGCTGCGACCCATTCAGCTCCAGCGCCTGCCCGATCTCCATGAGCAGAGCCCCACCCTTCTCCATGTGAGACATGGTGACCATGTTGCTGCCGCCCTCCGCCCCATCTGCAGACGCGCCCAGCTCCTGTGGATTACTCGTCCTCTCCACGGCAGGGGCACTAGAACCAGCAGCTCCCTGCACTACGCTCCCAGGCACCCCGCCACCACCCCGCGCCAGCGCCACCGCCCGCGCCCGCGCCCCACCATGGGGCTGCGCCCCCCCGCCCGCCGCTGCCGCCTCTCCCTTGCGCGGCCGCTTTGGGGGGCGAGTGCTGCCCGCTGCGGCCTTGCCCTCCCCCCTGCCTGTGCCTGCGCCAGCAGCTGCGGCTGCAGCCACCCCCCCTGGTGGGTTCCGGCTCGCGTACAGGGCCACAAGGTTGGGGCCCAGGCGCTGCATGCCCCCGTCCCACAGGTCCTGTGCCTCCTGCCACGTCACGCCTGTGACGTACACGCGCCCCGGCTCGCCTGCCTTGAGCTGCACACAGCACAAAGAATGAGAGGAGGGCAGGCTCAACGCACAGCCATAGGGCGGGAGTATACAGCAAGTACAGAGGTGGAGGTGGTCACGGGGCCGCAGGGTGGCCGCAGCTAGTCTGCATGCCATCTGCTGTACGAGCACATGCGGTGCCTCAGCGCTGCAGACAGCAGGCATGCACACATGGCTTGCACGCCTCAAACCCACTGCAGTGCCAATTCCCTGACTGCAGTGCCCACTCCCCACTGCTGTGCATACCTTAGCCTCGCGCCGCAGGCCCGCCGTTGCCCCGTCAATGATAAGGTCCAGCTCAGTGTCTATGCTGTCCCCTGCCCCCGGCCACAACGCATCAAACACACCCCGAGTGACCCATGGCTTGCGCCCGCGCTCTGTGACCAGTTGCCGCGGGTGTGGCGGCCTAACTAGGCCAGCCGCCGCGGCCGCCGCCGCCATGGCCACCGCAGCCGCCGCGTTTGCTGCAGGTGCGGCCGCCGCGGGTTCAGGCGCAGGCTCGAGGGCAGTCGTGGCCGCTGCTCGGGGCCGCTTACGGGGCTTGGCTGCTGCTTGGCCTCCAGTTGGCGAGCTCTCCCGCTGCGTTGGCCCCCCCACCTTGTTCACAGCCGCTGCGGTTTCGCTCGGCCACTTGTCCGTGTTGGGCTCCTTCGTGCTCAGCATGAACACGACAGTGCCGTCCGCCTCGCGCCGCATGCCGCAGTCGTAGTTGACCCCGATCGCATGGCGTCCGCCAAAGTTGATGAGGCGGGGCGAGCTGTTGGTGTTGTCAAGCACGAGCCGAGCACCCTCGTAGACATCCGGCTGTAACCGCCCATCGACCTCCACCTTGGCCCGCAGCACATCGCATGCCATGCACTGCGCCCCCAATCCAAAAAAGGTGCGGCCCACATAGTTGGTTAACCGCAGCGCCTGCTTGCCCACCGCGCCGTACTTTCGCACGCGCTCGGGCCGCACCAGCGCTGGTAACGCCTGAGCAGCTCCACGCCCCGCCGCCACCTCAACGCTGGCTGGCTCGGCAGCAGCAGGGGCCGGGGTTGGCTTCGTCGGTGCAGAGGGGGATGTAGGTGCCTTGGCCGCAGCCGGCGGCGTGGGTTGTGATGCCAGGGCTGCAGCAGCGAGGTGGCAACAGCATTGCAGGAGGGGCGCGGCAGGTCAGAACCTCACCACCGCACTTAACAGCACCCAAGCTAACCCAAAGAACGTGTAAAAGAGCCACAGCTCTCCCCATACCAGCAGCACGGACGGTGGCATAGGTGCAGTGTGACACGGGACACGCAAAGCGTGATCACAACACGTGAAAAATTGAATCGGGACAAGCGCCATAGCCCGTAACAGTGCCAGGAGCAGTACAAGTTACAGGAGCAGTACAAGCTCAACCGCCTCTCCCCCTGCTCCCCCCTCACCTCTCCGCCGCAGCGCGCCACGGATGTTGCTGACCCCCCCTGCAGGGGGTGACTCCTCAACCACCGAATCCTCCACCACCTCCGCCTTGACAGCTGCACTGACGTTGCTGCTCGTCGTATCCCCGCTGCCCCGCCCCATCTGCTGCTGCGCGCCCGCGTCGCCGCCAACCCCCGCGCTCTGCAAGCCCGTAACCGCCCCCTGGGACGAGCTGTGCGTCCTCTTGCGGCCAGGGGCCTGCAGCTTACCAGACCCTGACTGGCCTGGCTCCTGTTTGAGCACTGCCACAGCCTCGCCTCCTTTCTCCCCGCTATCCTCGTGCGCATGCCGTGTGCTGGGGCCTGCCTGCGCTTCGGCCTCAGGGCCTGCCGCCGCAGCTGGCGTGCAAGCCGCGTAGTTGGGCGTGCTCGTCGCGTGCGCGTCTGCAAGCTGGGCCTTCATGGCTACACACACAGGGCAGAACCAGGGCTGGTCCTCTGAGGGAATGTTGAGCACAGGGGGTGTGAGACAGAACTGGTGCCAGCCCTTGTCACAGCCGTCACTGCGTGGAGGTAGCACATGGCAGGGGCAGCGTACATACATTCAGCATCATGCGCCATGGGGGTGGGCGTGGGGGCTGCGTTGATGTTGCAAGCCAGGTAGGCGAACGAAAATCAAACGAGGCAAAGCCCTGTCCAAAACAGCTGTGAGTAACCCTACAGGAACCCCGCACAGCTGACCAGCATGGCCAAACAGCACGGCCAAAGCTCCACTGGCCTCCCCGAACGTCAGGGCTAGCACCAGCCACCCACCACAGGAGCATCTCGCCACCAGGCTGCTCTAATGAGATGTTGTGATCCGAGTAATACTTGTGGCAGATGTAGCAGAACTCCCCCGAGCTCTGGTGGCTGTCAGAGTCAGAGCCAGCATCCTTCTCAGCGGCCTGCCGGGGCGTTGGCACCGGCATATGGAACATGAAGTTCACGGGGAGCACAGCGGGTTGCGGGCGGGCACGTGCCCGTGGCCGGGGCGCACGGGGGCGCGGGCCGGCGGGGCGGCCCAGGCGTGTGCGGCCCCCGGTGGTCCGCAAGTGTGCGGGCAGCACCTTGTACCCGCGTAGAAGGCCATCTGCAGGAGGTGGGGGCTGGGGTGGTTGGGGCGGTTGGGGCGGAGGTGGCTGCGGGGGCGCAAGGGAGCTAGGGCCACGGGAGGCTGCACGCGGCTGCAAGCGAGAGCCAATAGGCTTGCTGTCTAGCAGACCGCTTTGGAAGTGGCGAGCTGCCTGGGCACCGGTAAAGCTGGTGATCGGCCCGGTCGCTGCTGCACTGGTGTGTGGTGGCGGCAGTGGCTGTACCAGGCCGTACGGCTGCACCCTGCGCGTATGTGAGCCGCGTGGAAGCAGTTGTGGGTGATGCAGGCGCATGGGGTGCGTGGGGCTCGAGGCATGCAGGGCATGGTAGCGCAGGCAGCCAAGGCAGGCTTCATGTTGACGGATGCCATGGTGGTGAGCGGCAGCTAGGGTTTCATGCTGCCAGTCGATGCAGGCATCAGCACCCCATCAGGTCATAGAGCCTTACCTGGGCCTGGAAGTAGTGGCCTCACGTGTGCCTGCGCCATGCTGATCGTGGGGCAGCATCTCCACCACGCCATGCATGCTGCCCCATGCAATCGAGTCCTCCTGCTGGCTGCCACCGAAGCTGCCGCAGCTAAGGGAGACTTGCAGCACATCTCGGGAGCGCAGCAGACCAACCCGATGGGGTTCCTGCGGCATGTGTACCCCGCCTGTGTGCGTTGCTTTGTGCTCCTCCATCTCGTGCAACAGTTCAAAAGGGCTTGCGCGCCCGTCCATCTGCCGCAAATCGACGAGGTCGTCAAGGTCTGGAAGCTCGTCCATCGTGGAGAAATGCTGCGCTGGACCGAATGTGCCTCTCCGCTTTCCTAACTTTGAAAACTGCGTACAACATTGATAGGCACGTCTTCAGCAATCCCGAATGCCTAAGAAGCAGCACAAACTTCATGATCTCTTAGCCCTAGCATTCATGCAGGTACAAACATTCGCGGCAGCGTCACCTCACAAGACTGAGCTAAGTTAAATGAACAAATCCACACCTGGAAGGTGCCGCACGCCACCTAGTAGATGCAGAAACCCAGGTGCTAGATTCGGTCTCCCATCGTCGTGAAGTCTTTCTTAAGCCCCTATACTAGCCGCGGTGTCCTTATCTCTGCCTCATCGCAGATGGCTTCAGGCGAAGTGGGGCAGGCTGCTCCCCTCTTCAGATAATAATCTTTGTACCTTACGAAAGCAGAGAATGCCGTCCTGCTCTGCATTGGACATTTACCAGACAACCCAAGTGGGACTGTGAGGGAAACGTTGGGACGTGATGCAATCGGTCCCTTGGGCTGCTGGACAGCCTTTTCAAAATGTCCCACATCGCGTCTTTAGCGGAGGCGGTGCAGGTGGTGCAAGCGGAAGCGTCTGCGCTTGAATCCCAGATCCAGGCAGCGAATGCGACAGCCAGCGAGCTGCAGGATGCGATTAACTACAGTCTCTCGCAGGCCAGGCTGATTGAAGAGCGGCAAGCACAAATGCAACAGGAAGTGGTGTCAGCTGAGCTGGAGCTGGGTGATCTCAACGCGCTGAACGACTGCAGGCAGGCCCAGCTTGCTGCCCTCAAAGCGCAGTGCACTGCAGTCAAGGTGGGTTGGGGATGGAAGGATTGTCAGCAGCTTTAGGGCTGGGCAGCAGGCCCCAACACGACAGCGACCTGTGCTTGCAACCATACGCCTGGCTGGAATTCAAAAAGCTGTGCAGCCCAGGCATACAGCCACTCCAAGGAACAAGCAGGCAGGTGTTTGGCAGCTGTGGGCAGCAAGCGCGGACCCTTGCTCCCTGTCTACATGACCTGGCCCCCACTTGTAGGGCTGCTGTCACATGTGCTGGGCTGCAACTCCCATCCACCTACAGGATGACTTGGGACGTGCAGTGGCAGAGGGCCTCCTTGAGGTGGAGTCACTGGAGCGAGAGGCAGCTGTGTTCCAGGCCCACATGAGCGCGGATGCATGCGAGGCGCGTGCAGACGCCATGCAGGCACAGGAGGCGCACCTGCGCGCGCAAGTAGACGCATGCAAGCAGGAGGTAGGTGGGGCGCCTGCCTTACAGCTGGCCCCGATCACATGCCACGTGATTGTCAATTGGGGCATGCGCCATGCACTCCATGTAGTGTGTCGGCCAACAGCGTTCTACCTGTTGCACGTGCCCTGGGTGCTGAACTGCTGACAACAACCTGAACGCATGAGGCCCCACCACTTGCCGTCTGTCATGCGCTCCATGCGCTCCATGCTGCTGCTTTCAGGCCCTGGCACTCAAGGCTGCATACAAGACGCAGGTCGGGCAGGAGAAGCGTATGGCAGCTGAGGTGGCGCGCAAGGCAGCAGCCTTAGCAGGTGGGGCAAGCATGGGAATATGAACGGTCCAGCACCTCCCCCACCTGTATGTACACCTGCGCTTCCTCCCTTACAATCACCAAAGCAAAGCACAGGACAGCTTGGTTCTGGCATGCAGATGCCACTGAAATGCAACACTGCAGGCTGGGAGTACGCAACTGTATGGTGCTGGTTTTACTACGTCTCGCTCGACCCCGAATGCATGCTAATAATAATAATAACACGGCGTGTCACAGATGTGTCGGCATGCCGAATGCCTGCTCACCCCGCTCAACTCACTCGTGCACCAGGATAAGAGAGAGCATTGGCACATGTCCTGCTGTGGCACATGTACTGTTGCGGCACATGTACTGCTGTGGCACATGTACTGCTGTGGCACATGTACTGTTGCGGCACGTGTACTGCTGAAGCACACGGTAGGTTTGCTGCTGGCCTTGCTCATGTACTGCTGCCCTTGATTGGCTCATGTACTCGCAGAAGTGGGCGCGCAGCAGGCCACGGAGGAGGGCGTGGCACGCAGCATGCACGCACGCCTGGCCACTGTGAAACAGCAACTCGCACAGCAGGCAGCAGGGCCGCCGCCCTCAGTGAATGCAGGGGGTGGGCAGCAGCAGAGCCTGCCAGAGCTGGATGAGCAGGTTGCGCGTGCCAAGAAAGAGGTGGAGGGTCTCAAGGATGAGGCAGCGCAACTGCGGTGGGTGCCCCTCTGACAAGACGTCCTTGAATGTTGGCCTGGTGTGGCACAGACATGTTTGCGTAATGCCATGTGAGTAGCTGATCTCCACAAGTTGCAGCAAGTAGTGGCAGTGGCAAAAGGGCATCACAACGTCACTGATCTGATCAGTGCTATGGCAATCGAAGTACATGTGCAATGTGGTCTGCATGGACCTGCATGCTGTCATCAGCTCACCAACCACAGCACGCTACAGCGCATCACAACCCGCTGCTTGGGCTCTGTGTTGTTGAGTGCAGGTGCTGCCTGGCAGTGGCAAGTATGGAGGTGGAGGGCCTGGAAGCTGAAAGGCTCAAAGGGCTACAGGCCATCCAGCGCATGGTGGGTCATCTGCCCCTCTGTCTTTAAAAAGTCATGTATATGAGACCCTCATAGGCAATATGGGGCAATATGGCTATGTTGGGTGGGGCCGGGCAACAGGACCTGCATGCTGTGTATATTGTTGTACAACATTGAGGCAAACGGGAGCTGACATAGGCTGTTGCATGATTGGCTTTGTATGTGCGGTTGTGCGGTACACACACACTGACTGCGGTGTTCGTGTCGGCGGAAACTGCCTGCTGCCCATGCATGTGCTTGCCATGCATTGCCACATGCGTGCCTGCAGGGTGCTAGTCAGGCCATGCAGCAGCAGCAGCAGCAGCAGCAACAACAGCAGCAGCAGCAACAACAACACCAGCAACAACAGCAACACCAACAACAACAACACTACCAGCAGCAACAAAGCCTCTACAACAGCGCTGCACCCGGCAACCAACAGGCCGTGTCAGGCCTTGGATTCCCGCCAGGTGGCGGCTTTGTGGGTGGTGGAGGGGGCGGGGGCTGGCAAGCATGGGCCCAACACGCTCATGGCATGCCCGCTGCACCAATGCACTCAAATGCAGGGCAACCAGAGCTGCCAGCAGCAGGCTTGGGTACAGCTCAGCTATGGACCCACCACCCACCGCCTGGTGCTGCGTTTTCGGGCGGCCATGCACACCCTAGCAGCATGTGGCAGCCGCCACAGGGAGGCAGCATGCAGGCCCACCAGTCGTCCCACCCCATGCAGCAGCACGCCCCGGGCTTCCATGCACCACCATCGTATCATGGAACTCCATCTCTGTACCATCAGCACTTACAGCCTGGTGTCGGGCGGTACGGCCAGCAGCGGCAGCCGCAACAGCAGCTGCAGTGGGAACAGCAGCAGCAGCTGCCTGTACAGACACCACAGCAGCCCCAGCAGCAGGCGGGTGTGCCAGGCGTGCAGCAGGCCTTTGACCAGGCATATAGCGTGGAGGAGCCAGGGGATGAAGAGGGGCATGTAGAGCCGCCACAGGCAGGAGATGCACTTGACCCGTTTGTTCAAGGGGATGACCACCATGGCAGACATGCACGCGGCCGTCACGGCGTCTTGATAGAGGAGGTGCAGGAGGGTGGAGCCGCACATGGCCCAGCGCACGGCGACACGGCGCACGCGCACGTACCGGGGCCGAGTCACACTGCGGCAGCTCCTGCAGCACCGGGTGATGACATTGCCACCGGCCCAGTGCACCGCGGTGTGCATGGCTCGAATGCGGGCGCTCTGGTGCTTCATGCATCAGCAGCACGGCTTCCCGGCACAGCTCATGCTGGGGCCGCAAGCGCGGCCGGCGTGGTGCAGGGGGGGCGCACGCTGGCGATGCGTGAGACTCTGATCACCCGCACGCTGCACCGCTCCCCACGCACGACCATCACTAACCACCTGGCTGTTCAGGAGCTGGTGCATGCGGGGCCAGCGGCCGTAGCGGGCGCAACATGCGGCGGCGGCGCTCCTCAACGTGTCGGTGCGTGGAAATGAAACGCAAGCAAAGCATGCAGCCACTGCTGCCCTGTTGCTGAGCAGCCCGTGAACGAATGGCCGTCGGCTTTGGTGTGCTGCATGACAACATCTCCACAGTAGCAGTGGTCTGAGTGACAATGGTCTGTCGCCTGCACCTGATGCCTCGTGCCTGACGACTGAGTGGCATCTCATACCACCGATGGCTGCCAACAGCACCATACCAGGGTGGTAGCCTGGTTAGTGACCACCGCTAGATTAGCATCACACATCTGATCCACATGCATGTCTCTTACGCGCCATCCCAAGTGGAGTACTGCCCCCAGCATGTGATCTGCCCCCCCTGTACCCTGTGCACTTACAGTGGTGATGCATGAGCGGGTAACGGAGGTCAGGCACATGGGGAAAGGGCCCTCATCTCTTGGGAGGCCCCCAGCAACTGGTGGCCAACTAGGTGTACAGTTAGACAGTGGCGTTGCTGCAAGTGGACACGGCCTGAGCAGTGGCATGGGCACGGACCTGGAAGACGAGCAGCCACACAGCAGGATGCCAACGGGTCAGCAGGGGGGAGGTGAGGGGTTCATGCCCATGGGGCCGAGCACACCCGCGCCATCCCCCCAGCCATCTCCTTTGTTATCCCCTTTGGCGGCACCTGCTGCTCAGCCCCTTACCTGTGGCCCTCCTGCTTGGGCTGCTGCGGCGCACCAACCCCCGATCAGCTCATGGGGAGGTGGCGGCAGCTTCCAGCCAGCTCCGGGGGAAATGGCCAACCAGCAGGCACAGATGCAGCATCAGGCGGGTGGCTCAAACCATGGCTACCAGTTTCTGGTTTCGGCCGCAGGGGTTGCCCAAGCGGCTCATGGTCATGCACCCGCAGCTCAGCAACTGCAGCCGCCTTCTCACTCCCTTGGTTGGGGCCCTCCTGCCTCTAACTACCAGCAGGTGCAGCAGCCCGTGGGCCCACAGCAGACACACCAACACCCAACCACCAACAGCCAGCCACCGAGAGCATACGATGCTCGCGTGTTCCCACCCGGCATGGGGGCTCCCCCACCTGCGGGTGGCCAGCCTGGCGCACCGCCCAACACTTTTAGCCAATGGCACGCACAGCCTTCGGGGCCCTCCATGCAGCTGCATGGCCAGCTATATCAGGCGCCCCCACTGCAGCGAATGCAACAAGGCGGGGCTGCAGGCCCCTCTGCAGCTGGCGCGTACAACCCGTACGGCCCCTATGGTGCGCAACAGAGCAGCGTGACTGAACGGAATGTGCTGGATGCAGCAGCAGAACCAATGGCATTCCCCAGTGGCCCCCAGCGGCTCGCACCCAGGGGCGGGTCCAACAAGCGTGCACCAAGCCCTGCTGGACATAATACACCACAGCAGCATGGGGCACCTGCCCCTGGGCCAATGGGCAGCAGTCTGGATGCCTTCAGGTACACTGCTGGTGTTGGTGCTGATGTTCCTGGTGGTGATGGCGGTGGGGATGGGGGCGGGGATGGGATTCACGAGAGGTTGGGAGGTGGGCCGGCAGGCGGTGGGGCGTCACGTGTGGGGGGTGCGGTGGCATCAAGTGCAGCTGGTGCAGTGGGGGCAGCGAATGTGGGTACAGCGGGTGTGAGGGTTGCGATGGCTTCAAGAGGCGGCGGTGCACCAGGTGCGAGGCAGGTGACCCAAGGGAGGGGTGCAGCAGTAACTGGCTCAGAGGCTGGTGGTGGTAGGGGGGCTGAGAGGAAGCGGGGTAAGCGGCAAGGAGAGGGAGCAGGGGGCAGGCGTGCCAAGGGCTCTGCACCACCTGCCCCTGGGCCTGCACTGGATGTCTTTGGGGGTTCCAACGAGTGGGGTGGCTTCTGATATATGACATATGAGATGAGATGCGGATGTGTGTCCTATGATACCTGATGAGGAGCAGGGGGGAGCTGGTGGCGGGCCGTGAACTGAAGAACAAGGCTTACAGGTCACAGCTGTTGTTGGCAATTGGTCTTGCACCGGCCGCCATAGTGTTTCTAATTCAAAAGAATGTGATTGTAAAGCAGCCCATATGTTGATGCAGAATACAGACCTGCCGCTCCAGAGCCCCCGTCTTCCGGCCGTCAATAAAATAGCCTTGCTCCTCCCAGATCGAGATGCACGGCTTGAAAACCACGATCAGCCACAACCCAAGCTGAAACACACCCATGCACGAGCAGCCCAGCTATAAGTAGCCGTACTGTTGAGCAGTACGTTGCTGCACGCGCGCGCGCGCAGCCTCCCGCTTGGCCTGGAACGCCTTCTCCTCCTCACTCATCTCCTTGTCGCCATCACGCTTCCGCTGCGAGGCAGTACACATCCGCAGTACATGTGAGCCCTACGCAAGGAGCAGTACACATAAGCAGTACACACTGGCAACACACGTGAGCGGTACGTTGTTCAAAAGCATGCAAGCAAGATGCACAGGCGACCAGCGCAGTGGCACCCCGGATGGTGCCTCCTTTGCTTGATCCTCTCATCTTGCGCGAGCATGCCCCATTCCCCATGCAGCTGCCAGACTCCACCACAGCAGGCCATGCCAGAAGCCAGCAGCATGACGCATTGCTAGAGTTGCTGCAGACCCGGATGAATACGTGACTACGCTGGCTGCGTATGTGGCGTACCTTGTCACCAGCCCCTGCAGCAGCTCCTCCTGGCTTTGCTCCTGCCCCAGCCGCTTGCGCGCCTTGTAACCCGACCCCCTTGGCTGCCCCCACTCGCCCCAGCTCCGGCCCCTTGTGCCCCCCTGCTGACATCAGCGGGTGCTTGGGCAGCTCGATGACTTTCTTCTGGACGGTCACCTCCTTGGCGCCTGCCGCTGCCGCGCTGGCTGCCGCGGCTGCAGCTGTCGCGCTGTGGGCCAGGGGCCGTGATGCGGCGACGGTGGCTGTTGCGGGGCGGCCGGACGTGCTTGGCCCTGAAGGGTGGTGCAGTGGCAGGCAATGTCTTTAGATAGATAGATGGATGGATGGATGGATGGATGGATGGATAGACAGGCATGTAGATAGGGAAAGGTCTGGGGACAGGTAGGCATAGATATATGGATAGATAGATAGATAGATGGGTAGATGAATAGACAGATAGGTCAGTAGGTGAAAAGATGGATAAGTAGATGGGCATGGGCTTGTCTGTGCTTGCACGCTCGCGTCGTAAAGAACGCGATCCCTCACAGCTGTGCAGGTGCCTGTCCAGGTCTGGCCACCGCTAAGCAGCACCCCTAGAAGCCACGCAGCACCCCTAGAAGCCACGCAGCACCCCTAGAAGCCAAGCAGCACCCCTAGAAGCCAAGCAGCACCCCTAGAAGCCACGCAGCACCCCTAGAAGCCACGCAGCACCCCTAGAAGCCACGCAGCACCCCTAGAAGCCAAGCAGCACCCCTAGAAGCCAAGCAGCACCCCCGGACGCACAGGGCTGCATGGGGTCCGAGGCTGGGAAACAGCACCAAGGCTTGGAAACAGCAGACTGGAAAACACTTAGAAACAGCATGCTCCTGCAACCGCACCTGTGCCTGCGCTGGCTGCCTGAGCAGGCTGCTGGATGGGACCCCCCACATGCTTGGTTGCCCCGAACATGGCGTTGCCTGGGATGGGTGGGGTCTGTGTCCACTCTATGGGATCACCCCCGTAGTACCACTTCGTCTCTGGGTCGTAGTAAAACCTGGACCCAACAGCCAGTCAGGCACACAGCATGTCAAGGTTGTCAGCTTATTACTTACTATTACTAGTAAAGCACATGATTCATCGTTATGGCTTTTGCATGGCGTTGCGGAGGCATGGCTTGCGATGCTGCAGGCGCAGGCTCAAAGATGGCCAGCACAGCACAGCGCAGCGCAGCATAGCACACGTCGATTGCTGAGCTGCGTATTTGTGATGCGGCTGCGCCAAGTACAACTTTGGTAAGTACGGTAACAAACAACAAGACCATAGCGCGGTGCCTGAGCAAGGGCCAGCAGGGCCTGCAGAGCCACAGGCCGTTGTCACAGGAAGAGGCTGTGGTCCTCCCTACCTCAGGGCCCCCTGTCCCTGCTGGCTCGTGTCTCTGTCCCCGCTGCCTCTAATTGCCCCTGTCTCTGCTTGCCTCGCCCATGCCTCTGTTCGCCCTCGGTGCTGTGGCCCCTGCGCTGTCACTGCTGCACTCCGTCCCTGTTTCCAACTGTCCCTGTTTCCAACTGTCCCTGTTTCCAACCCCGTGTCATGTTTGCCCGTTGTACTTGTCCCCTTGTCTCTGTTTGCCCCTGCTCCTGTTGCACATCGCATGCCGCTGCTCCACCATGTCGTCGCTGTGTTCCCCTGCCTCTCCTTGCTCCCCATCTCACCGCCTGTCTCTGCTATCCCGCATCTCACCACCTGACATTCGTGTAACATTCCTTCTTCTTGACCTGACGCACCTGAACTTTTCGTTGTAGTAGTATGCAGCACTGACGTCCCACACCCAGGTGCCTGATGCTGCCTCCATGGCAGCCTGGTCTTCCTGGAAGCGCTTCTGGGCCTGTGGGGTGTTCCGTTGTAACACCCGCTCCCCTTGGGTGTCCCATATATACAGTACCCAATCCTGGAATAACATGGCCAAATCTCCCTTTTTGCCCCAAGGGGCTATATTCGTGTACGACCATAGCACCCATATCAAGCATTGTGGCTTCAGCCCTCCATGCTGTGTCATGGCACGGCATTGGTGGTGGCTGCTGCAACAGGTCGGCAGCGTGCGCAGCATGGCCATAATAATAATAGTAATGACACGGCGTGTCACAGATGTGTCTGCATGCCGGAGCCTGACACTCGCAGCATGGCCATGCACGGGCACAACCCAGCCATGAGCGCCTCACATGGGGAGCACGCTTCTCCCCTTCAGGCCAGTGTGCAGCACGTGACATGCTGGCATCCCAGTCCCGCAAGGCTAAACAGCCAGATGGGGACCCACATCACCTGGTCTTCGATGCGGGTCAGTGCTGACGCTGTGCGCTCCTTGTCACGCTTTTCCTGATCCGCCTTCTTGGCCATATCACGGATCTCTGCAACCATCATGGCACAATCACGGCATGACTGCTCCATGAAGTCATGGGCATATGGCCTGCCCAGCCGCAGGCATCAATGGTTGCCGCACCCTGGTGAGCGTGTCAGTTGAGGGCGCGCGACATGGTTGGCATGGCACATGCAAACCATGCATCCTGCCCATGCACGACCACATCGGCACTCACTTCGCTCCAGGTTGGCTTTGTGTCCCATGCCCCGCTCATGGTTTTGGATAGCCGCTTTGGTGTCGTTCATCCAGCATTTGCACACCTCACACCAGTGCATGGGGTTGCTCCTCCAAGCCTGCGTAATATATACATAAGCATGGTGCATGACGCGGACGCGCAGGTTGGACGCCGCATGATCTGGGAGCACAATTCATGCTCCAGGCTGATGCTGTGTTTTGCCAGTTGCCTACCTCCGTCATTTTGTTCCGCTTCCTTTATGAATACACAGTGTTTTTGTGGGAATAGTCAGACGTCAGGTCAGGAGACAGGGATCACAGCAGCCAATACGCTGAAAATGATATATTGCAAGACCCGAACTCTTCTCCAACGCTTTCATCGTAACCGAATATGGTTACAATCACAGTTGCCAATAACGAGCACGTGTTCACTGTGCATCAGCGTGCTCATACACATCTGTGCGGTGTACACCTGCATGAATCCCCCACAGCTCCCAGTCCATCTGACTTTGCTGTCATGAAGCGGCCCCGCTTGTGCTGGCTGCAGCTGCTGGCGCCCCCCCAGTGCTCCCTGCCCCTGCCTCCCCCTCCTCCCGTGGTCTCAGCAGCCCCCGCTTCTTGCCCAGCTGCCCCTCCGCTGCTCCTGTGGCAGCAGCTGCCTTCTCAGCAGCCTCCTTGAAGTTGTACGTGAGCGACTCCCCAAATGAGCCTCGGCGTGAGGGCATGCGGCGAGGGGGTGAGCGGTTGGAACCACTTGCTGCTGCCTTGGCCTCAGCAGCCGCACGCTGCGCATCAAGCAACGGATCAGACAAAGATCAGATAGACCAAACACAGGTTAGATGGACCCAACACTTGTGAACAACGATCAGATAAGCAAACACAGATCAGATACGACCCAACATAGGCCCACCAAAGGTCAGGTACACCAAACAAAGACCCCCCTCCCCTGTGCCCTGCCCCACCTCAGCCGCCCGCAGCTCGTCCAGAGCCTCAGGTGTGGCCGTGTCACGCGATGAAGGGCGATCCGCATTCCCCAAAATGCCCGGTACATGCGCCCCCATCGGGGGGGCAAAGGGTGTGATGCGGTCCGTGAGCTTGCGGTACTGCAGGTACAGCCCCACCAGCTTGCGGTACAGCGCCCACGGTACCTGCGGGTTGTCCCGTGCGTCCTGCGGCAGTACGGAGTACAGGCAGTACAGGTCGGACAGGCAGTACAGGTCGGAACAGCAGCTAGGGCAAATGAGCCTTGCAGTGCCAGAGTACTATACATAGATATGTATGTAGACACTTCTGTGACACGCCGTGTTATCATTATTATTAGTGCCAGAGTACTGTAGCCCACAGAGTGTGGGGCCAGAGTACGATAACCCATATCCATCCTCCTACACATGCACGTGCACGATTGCATAATGTGTGTGAGGCGGCGGGTGCAAATCACACCAGTGCATCATGTTCGGTGCAGCGTGTCAGAGCATCTCGTACTAGGAATCCAAGATGCAGCTGACTGCTGCCATGCCAGCTACGCGCCAGCGTGCAGTATAGCGTGTCAAAGTAATCTATCCGATTCTAGGGTGCAGCCGGGGGCTGCAGCTGCCGGGCAGCTGCGCACCAGTGTGAGGTCCAGCCGCTTGGCCAGCTCAATGTACGCGAGCACGTCCACCTTGAGGTCCTCGTGCTCCTGCAGCACCTGCATCTGGGCCTGTGGGGCACGTGGAGGAGGGCAACGCACGGGCCGGAAGCGTGAGGAAAAAGGGCAAACAGGGCAGGGGCGCGTGGCGGGGCATGGGTTAGGAGCGGGTAGGACGGCACGGTTTAAACAGGAACGTGGAAAGGCACGGATCAGAGGCGCATGGAATGGGAGAAGGGCACATGCCACAAGCGGGTGTGGAAGAGTACAAAGGGACCTATACATGGCGGGCCACAGTGCACGTCAGGCTCCGGCATGCAGACACATCTGTGACACACGGTATTATTATTATTGATAGTATTACAGTGCACGTGTGTCATCCTGCCCAGGGCGAGCCCATGTACCACTTTAGACAGGGCCTCGGCACACGGCCCGGTCCACACCCCACCGCACACCAACCCCACAAGCCTTCAAAACCGACAACAGCCCGCTACAACCCCTTGACACAACACCCTCCAAAACAGTTGCTGCCAGCCGCCGCCCACACCCACCTCGACCACCACGCGCATATTCTTCCAGCTCTCCTCCAACAGCCTGAACTCATCATAAGGAGGTGGGGACCTCACTGGCTCGAGCCTCCCCTTGAACGCAGACATGCCCACAAAGCCCTCGGCCAGCGTCTGGTACGCCAGATGGCGCACCATGTCAGACAGGGAGGCGGACGGGCCACATGCGCGCGCCGCGGCGCGGTACATGATGCCCAGCACGTGGGGGTCCATGTTCTCCGCCTTTGCCGGCTCCAGCTGCGCGCAGCAGGCAGCCAGGAAGAGAAAGGTTGAGGGAAAACCCGAAAAAAGGGGGGGAAATAACAGCCTGGATGATGGAACAAAGCAGGTGTAGGAAAAAAGCAGGAACGTGGAAGCCACAGTAGCAAAGGTTTAGGAAAATAATCAGGGTTCCGGGCCTTGAAAGGGTCCAGGAAGGGTCTAGCCAGAGTCTACAAACCCTACAAAGGGGTAGACCCCCCCTCCCCACCCCAGGTCTACAAACTCTAGGAAGGGGTAGGCAGCCCCCCCCCCCCACGC
>BDCZ01000339.1:32361-68473 GCA_001662365.1 Chlamydomonas applanata | reverse complement strand
AGGAGGGGCGCGTTGAGGAGCAGCAGGGGGGGCAGCAGCAGGGGCAGGAGCAGGAGGACGAAGAGCCGCAGCAGCAGCAGGGGCAGCAGCAGAAGCAGGAGGATGAAGAGCAGCAGGAGGACGAGGAGCAGGTGCAGGAGGAGGAGGGGGTGGGGCCTGGCTGGTCCCACTCGTCAGGGCGCACCTCTCCACAGCCCAGTGCTGTGCCTCCTGACCACGAGGGAGCCGATGTGGTGGTGGAGGAGGAGGACGGCGTGTGGGGGCTGATGGGATCGGGGGAGGGCGAGGTGGAGGGGCCGGCACCTGACCCGGTTGAGCCGACGGCCCAGGTGGTGGTGGTGGAGGAGGCACGCGCGCAACAGCAGTCCCTTTCCCCCACCCGGTTACCGGCACAGCAAATGGAGGAGGAGGAGGAGGAGGAGGGGGGGGGCACGGAGGAGGGCGGGGCAGGGGCAGGCGCTGGGGTGGGTGCAGCTATCGCAGGAGCTGGTGGTCGGGAGGGCAAACTACTGCATGGTTCTGCTGCTACAGAGGGTGTATCGCGCAGTGGGCAAGGAGCTGGCAGGGGGAGCGAGGCGGTGGGGAGGCAACGCGGAGACCCGACATCTGCCGGCACCGGAAAAGGGTGCGTTGTGCAGGGTCTGTCTGCCAGGGTGCACAGGATTGTACCCATGAGCATGGCATGACAGGAGCACTATGCATGCAGCTTTGTGCATAATGTGTGTGCCATGCCTCATATGCCAAGGCCCCCAGCGCATCGCCTGCTCATGTAGTCATTGTCCATCCACGTTAACTTACCACCAGCCACCGTGAAATCCCTGAAAGAAGGATCCCTGCAAAATGCTGCCATATTGACATCCCATCCCCCCCCCCCTCCCCCCCGGGCTCTTCGCCCCCTCCTCCCCCTGCGCCCGCACCCCGCATTTGCAGGCCCTCCCCCGAGCGCATGCACAGCCATGTTGGTACTGGTGGTCATACTGATGTTGGTACTGGTGTTGGTGGTGGTGGTGGCGATGGTGGTGGTGGTGGTGGTAGCGGTGGTGGTGGTGGTGGTCGTGGTGCTGGCGGCGGTGGTGCGCGAGCGCGATCACCGTTGTCCCCGGAGCCACAGCCACACAGCCCCCGGCTGTCCCGGACTGTGCGTGAAGTGCCTTCCAAGTGGGTGCCTGTGGACCATCCCCAGGGCCCCATGTTCACGTCGGACGACCTGCCCAATAAGTGAGCGACGGGGGTGATGGGTTTGGGGCAGAAGAGTGAGGAAGAGAGGGGGCAGGGATTACCAGGATTGACTGCCATGACCAGCATTGGTGCCATTGTTTGCAAAAACCTATGCACTATAGGGCGCTGGTATACTATAGGGCGCTGGTATACAAAGGTAAGGTTAATGTTGTAACCCTTTTACCATTTCAACCTTATAGTAACCTAAACAGAGTTTTATTCAATCACGTCGCTCATCTCAGCTGCTGCTCCCCGCTCATGTCCACCTGCGCAGCATGCTGCACCTTGGAGGAGGCCAGGCCAGGCTGGGCGTCGTGGCGTTTGGTTCCCAAGGAGCCGCGTCCAGCTATGCAGCTGGTGGTGTGCACGGGGGCGCGAACCAGGCCGCGGCACCTGGGCCGGAGGTCTTCCTGCGCGGCTTTGACGCCCCAGGCATGGCCAGTAACCGCCTGTGGTACGAGCAGTACATGCGCGGGGTGGTCGCGAAGCACTACGGCCTGCAGCCAGGCAGTACAGGTGTCGGGCGGGGGCATGCCCCCGGTGGGGAGCAGTGGGGTGGTGGCGGGGGGCCTGGTAAAGGTCCAGCAGTAAGTGCTGGTGGACCGTTCAGCTCCCAGATGCAAGGCCACAACCCCTACATCCACGCATCACCCCTTGCAGCGGGGGCGGTGCCAGGAGCGGGGCGCGGCGGGGCCGGCAGCGGCGCGCGGCGTGCGCTTGGATTTCAACCGCGGGCGCAGCCGCTGATGCCGCCGCCACAGCCCACGCTGGATGGGCTAGCCCTGCAAGGGCGGGGCGCCAGGAAGGGCTTGCATGACCCTTCACACAGCAGCCAGCACCCAGGGGCCCTGCACCTGGATTTTGCACCACCCGGAATGTTGGATCGCGACGCGTGGGGCGGGGGGGTGCTTGGCGCCGGCGCGGCCGGGCCGCCGGCACGGTCGGGCGCGGCACAGCAGGGCGGTTACTTTTGGCCGGATCAAGCTACGGGGGTGAAGGCACCGCCAGGCCGCTCGTCTGGCGGTGCGCGGGGCCGCGCCGCACTCCCGGCAGTTGGCAAACAGCAAGGCCCCAGAACAGCCACAGGCCATGGCCACCTGCAGGTGGCGATCCCCCAGGTCAGCCCTGGTGCAGGTGCCCAAGGCCAGAGCATCAACTCGGGTGCTTCCCTACACTGGGCAGCAGCCGCCTCCCCGCCCCGCCGCAACCCGCACCACGCCCACAGCCCCACCGCGCAGCGGCAGTTCACCATGTATGCCCAGCTGCCCCCAAAGGGCATGCCGGGCTACCTGCAAGTTGGCCCCCGCGGCCCCTTGAACAACTCATATCCGCCAGGCCCAGAAATGGCACGACCATCCATGCCATCCTCTTCACCTTATGCGCACATGGGGCAGGCTGGTGGTGCGCGGGCCGCATGGGCTGTGCCGTCCGGGCAGCCGCTGCAGCTGCCCGCTATTCGATCCACCAACTCCATCCATTCCAGCTTCAAGTCTCAGGGTGGCAGTGGGTGGGCTGGTGGGGCTGGTGGGCATGGCAGTACGGTGGTGGCACTGCCCCTGGCTGCAACCGCAGCAGGGGGAGCAGCCGAGTGGGGCAGGGGTGCAGGCCACGCGTCCAACGGCAGGGCTGACAGCCCCAGCGGTGACTCCCTATCTGGCCGACGCTCCCCACTCAATGAGTTCATGTACTGCCGCCAGGGTGGCGGTACAGGCGGTACGGGCAGTACAGGTGGTGCGTGTGCCGCGGGGGACCGTGGCACGTTTGCGTCGTTCGTGGCGCGCTCAAAGGCAGCCGCAGGGAAAGGGCCGCCAGGGCGCCGTGCAGGGCCTGGTGGTTATTGGCAGGCAGGATGAGGAGCAACACCAAGCACGTGAGAGCGCGCACTGGGGACTGCAGGCAGGGCAGCAGAGCCAAGGCTCCGCACGGCGCTGGCTCATTCTTACAATATGACTAACTGTACCGCGTGTGACAGATTAGGCAACATGGTACTCATGCACGTGCACCTCATCTACAGTGGTGGAAAGTTGGCAACCTGATATGTATTAGCAGGGTGACAGGATGCAAGGCAAACAGCAAGTGGAAGCAATTCAGTAGGCCATACAATGATACAAGGCAGAACAAGGCAATGTGCTGTTTCAACAAAGGGTGGCCGGAGACAGGTGGTTGGATGCTCAGGTGGCCATTCCCAGCACTGCTGAAAGGGCCTAGAAGCGCACAGTTTGCAAGCTTTTGTTCATGGCAAGTTATCACGCATTCATATCGATATGTGCATGCAGGCAGGTTGCCAGTAAGAGATAGGGGACGCATGTTGGCAGGCTGGTAGGGAAGGAGCTGTGGATTAGGGCCGAAGTGTTCATCAGACCGGCAGCTGTTTGGCTAGCATTCATGATAACTATGATATCTATAGCCACGCAGCGGCTTGTGGTACCGGGGAACAGCTGATTGCTCCTCTTCTTCTATTTCGGATTTCAATTCATGCATGTGTGCGTGCATGATCGTGGTAGGCACACACACGACGCAGGGCTTGCATGTCCACAGGTTGTAGGTCAGGGTATGAGATCAGGCCACATGTCATAGGGTTGTAGGTGAGGGACCTGGTGTGGGGACAAGTCGCTGCTTTTCTCGACTATTGCATGCCATGCCTGGCAGGACAGGAGGCTGCAGTATGCTGTGCAGCAGGCCAACACTAGACGGCAACACAGTTTGGCATGTATGTGGTGTGCCAGCTTGCTGCGTAGACCACGTTGCGTGACCAGCCCTTGGCTAACTGAAGCTGTAACAAAAACAACAACAACAACAAGACCCTCGGGAAGTAGACCCCGTAAGCATTTGACAGGCTGGAGTGCCAGCACACATGCACGAGGACGCTGGTTGTAAGTTGTTACATGTCAAGCCAACACGACAAAGTGGTGTGCAGTGATGTGACAGAAATGTGCCATAGCTTATTCACAATGTCCGATCACAATGGTTCTTTCCTGCAGCAGCACTTGTTCCCTGCACTCCGACTACAACTTCAGCTTCAGTTGCATTCACCCAGCTGTGCCACAGGGCGCACACTCACCCGGGCGGCCTCTGAAAACAACTTAAATGACCAAGTGCCGTTGTCACCATGTACAGGTTCCAGGTTTCATGTCACATGGCCATTACACCTTGATGGGCCGTATCACCGCCTTCCTGCTATACTGCTGGCCACGCTGGCAGCAGGCATAAACTGATAAACTGCCCACTGCAGGCACATCGCTGTTCTCACGGGTAGATCACACACCAGCCATGTGCTAGTGCACAGCGCAGCACCCACCCCTGCTGCTAGGAGCGGCTGTGGCCCATTCCGGCCACTCCCCAGACACACTTGAATCAAACCTCCAAACCCTGGGGATCACCGGTCTCTGCTTCTCCTCATCACACACCACTCAACTGGATGTCCCGGATGCCCCTTGGACACTGCACATTGTACAGGCCTTTGAATACCGGCCTTTCCTGACACACGTCGCTGCCATCCACACACCAAGCGCACCCGGGTCCACACACCAAGCGCACCCGGGTGCCTGCCCTATCACACCTTTCACTCATCAAAGGCCCCGGCTGGCCCCATATCCCACCCCCATTGACCCCAGGCTGCTCCTGCCACCACCACCACCACCAGCACCCCCAAACACAGAGCTGAGCCCGGTCTTGCTGCCACCAAACAGCCCAGCTGCACCATTGGCAAGCGCCCCAGTGACCAGCCCTCCTGCAGGACCCGTACTGCTGCTGCTGCTGCCACCGGCGAGCCCACCGAGACCAGCAGGGGTGTACGAGAGGCCTAGGGAAGACAGGAGGCTCGGTCCCGCACTGTGCCTGGCATACTCTAGGGGTGCCGCCCCAAATGCAGGCGCCCCAAACGCAGGTGCTGCTGTGCCTGGGCCGGCTGCCGCCTCCGGGTTGCCACCGCTGCCGCCGCCCCCGGCCCCATGTGCATTTCGCCCACCGGCCAGCGCGCTGACTGTCTTCAACAGCATGCGGCGTGCGGGCGAGCCATTGGCAGCGCCGCCAGTGCCGCTGGCGCCCTGCTGGCCCCCCTCGTACTCACCCCCGCGCTCACCACCGCCAGCGGGCCCATACCCATTAGCTAGCCCGCTGACGGCCCCAGCACCAGCCCCGACGCCATTCGTCCCACCAGCCCCGTTGGCGCCGCTCAGCAGCGCGTGCAGGCCGGCACTACCCACGTGTTGGCTAGACGTGCCCCCCAGCACCACAGGCGCATGCTGTCCCAGCAGGCTAGTGTGACGTGATAGCTTGCGCGAGGCAGGTGAAGGGCGCTCATCATCCAGGTGTTCAAGCTCTCCCACCAGGCTCTGGTCCTCCCGGATTGGGGCTGGCAGCACCCGCCCACCATTAGCCTGCAGTGCCGCACCTAAGCCAACACCGCTGCCGTTGCTACGCGGCGGTGGTCCCGCGGGTACAGCGGGGGCAGGGTAGGAGGGCGCCGCGGGCGCGGCGCGGGGCAAGCTGCTGCCGCCAAACGCACCAGACACGGATGCAGATGCGCGGGGGAGCGGCATGCCGCTGAACCCCGGGGCACCCAGCCCCGGGCCCCCTGCCGCTGGCGGCTGCGCGCCATAAGCCCCCCCAAGGCCCAGACCCCAGAGTGACGCGCCACCCGCCCCAGACGATGCTGCAACTGATGCGGCCGCCCCCGGCCCTGGCAGCAGTCCTGCGGACGGCGGCCTTCCTGGGACCCCAACCTCCCCTGGCATTGAAAAGCGGCCCGCTGCTGCCGCGCTCGGCCGCATACCGCTCAGGAACCCTGCGCCATCCGCAGCCCCCGGCCCAAGCCCCAAGGGACCTGCCCCAATGTGTGCGGGTACCATAGGCCCTCGGGGAGGCGGCACACCCCCCAGCAGTACAGCCTCCGCGTCCGGTAAGTGGCTCATCACGTCATAGCCCTGTGACCCAGCCGCAGCTGCCTCCAGTGCCGTGGGAGGAGCAAACAGCGGGTTGTTGCTGGCCTGGGGCGGCAGCAGTCCTGAGCCTTGACCCGGGCCATACCCTGCGGCCGACCCGGGGCCCTGCTGCTGCTGCTGCTGCTGTGATGGCTGCTGCTGGTGTTGTGATAGCTGCTGCTGGTGTTGTGATAGCTGCTGCTGCGACAGCTGCTGCAGTGATGGCGGCTGTGGTGACAGCTGCTGCCGCTGTGATGGCAGGCCCGCCGTGGACGCCGCGAGCAGGCTGCTGCTGCTGCTGCCTGCCGTGCTCATGGCCTGCGCCAGGGCTGTAGGCTGTGCCATATGTCCGTCCATCGAGCTGCGTGCAGATGACCCCGGCGCACCGCCATATGGCCCTGCACCTGCACCTGCCCGCCCGCCGTCCCCCATGGAAGTACTTGCACGTGGTGGGCGTGATGCTGAGCCGGGTGCCGCAGGGCTGGGGCTTGCGCCAGCTTCCCGGGTACGTGCCGCGGCCACCAGCGAGTACGCCACGTGGTCGTCCAGCCGCTGCTGCACCGCCGCCAGCTGCGCCTGCGCATCCGCCAACGCCTCCGACAGCACCACAGCCTCCTTAGCCGCAGCCGCTGCCTCCTCTGCCGCTTCCTCTCGCGCACGCTGCAACACCGCCTGTGAATCCCCGCCGCCGTCTCCCTTCCCACCACCGCCACGCTCGCTGCCGTGCCCCCCTGCCGCGTGCTGCGCTGCCACCTCCTCTACCCGTGCCGCCACTGCTGCCACCTCGCCCCTCAACCGGGCCACCTGGGCTGCAATCTCCTCCTGCCCTGCATGTAGCCCCTGCATCCAGCTGGCCACCTCCTGGCGCATGTAGCCTAGCTCATGGGCCAGTGAGCGCTGCAGGTGGTCGGCCACCTCTCGGCCCACTGCCCCTCCCATGGCTGCTCTCTCGGAGAGGAGCTCGTGCCGCAGCTGCATGCACGCATGGCAGACAAAGTACTTGTAAGTCTTGTATTTGTGCACGACAGACAGGCAGGCAGGCAGACAGGACACATCTGATCAAGCATGTGCCAAAAGATAGATCTAGTCACATGTTGAAATGCATGGATGTGTCATAACGAATCCAAGCGCACGCTGGAACACATGTACAAGGACGCAAAGAAGGTGGCACCGGATGTGATCAGGCACATCTGGCAGGCGCGGGCATGAAATGGGCGGGTGCAAGCGTGCACAGGCATGCACGCACGCACGCACCAGCTGCACTTCTGACCGCAGCGCCTGCGCCTGCGCAGCGTGCGCCTGAGCCAGTGCAAGCGCATGGTGCCCCCCAGGGCCCACACCACCGCTGCCTGCCGCCGCCACGGCCAGCGCACTATCCCATGGGGACGGGCCCGACCATGATGACCGCCCACCCCCCCCACCCAGGCCGCCCTGCGCACCAGCGCCTGTGCTTTGTGCCCCGAATGGATCTAGCCCCCCATATAGCCCCCCAGCCACTGAGCCTGAGTCTGCGGGGGCAGTGCCACCACCCCCCGCCGAGCCCCCAGTCAGCTGGCTCAACATGCCTTGAATCTGCCCCCACCGGTTGCCCGCCTGCAGCTGCTGCTGCTGTTGCTGCTGCTGCTGTTGCTGCTGCTGTGCCACGAGCGACTGCAACAAGGTGATGACCTGCTGCTCTGTCGAAGAGCTACCCGCACCACTGCCAGCTGCACTGCCATCCGCCACGGGCCCGCTGGCAGCAGGAGCCAGCCCTACAGCACCACCCTTTGGCACCACTGCACCCGCCCCAGCCCCGGCCGCACTTACAGCACCACCACCGGTGCTCGCAGCCGTGCCAGCCGCAGCTGTGGCCGCACCCGGCCGCACCAGCCGCTTCATGAGCATGTCCACGAACGCGCTGTAGTACTCGTCAGAGTGGTACAGCGCCTTGCGCGTGAACACGCGGCGCACCTTGTCGGGCAGCGCGGCCAGCAGGTCCTGAGGTGGGTGACGCGCGGTGTGATGCAGTGTGTGAGTGTGACGTACAGTTTGATGCAGTGTGACGCACAGCGTGGTGCAGTGTGACGTGCGGTGTGGTGCAGTCACCTGCAGCGGAAACTGCCAGACAGCAGTGCGCATTAATGTACAACATGGCGACATCATCATATGTCTGAACGTCTCACATCTATGCCTGACATGAGCTAGCCTACTACACCCGATGCAGGTTCCAATGTTAAACGCATTCCATGCATCGATGTATCTTGTATGCATTCCATGCGCCTGCCCCCCACCCTCAGACACACCACCACCACACACACGCACACACGCGCACACACACACACCTGTGGCGGGAACTCGTGCACGCGGTTGCCCTGCCCATCCTTCCACCGCGCGCCCTCCTTGACCACCAGAATGATGTTCAGGTTGTTCTCCACCGCACTGTGCAGCTCCTCCATGCACCAAGACCTGCGCACACGCGCATGGAGGGGAAACCATGACCATCGGCTCGCAGCTCACACAGCTACAGCTTTAGTGGATCGGCCAGTCGGTGATGCAATGCACTGGCATGTGCATGCGCGCAGTGAGGGAAGAAGGGGGGGGGGGTCAGGGTGATGCAGGCACGACCTGCACAGCAAGATGTGGATGCAGCATGCGCTGCATGCTCCGTGAGCCGTGCACACATGGAGTTCATGGCTTGCTTAGGCACTGCCTGGTTAAGTTCAAGGTTTGGGCTCCAGGGTTCATGCTATGCAAGCCATCAGCAATCAGCACCCTTGCCAAGGCAGACTCCTGATGACGTGGAGGTGTGGTTGACACCCCGTTGGCACCCAACCGACATCCCAACCGACCATCAAACCACACCGTAACAGGACAACTAAATATATTGTAACGCAGCTGAAACATGATGATTACGCAGTGGGAAGCAGCCGACCAAGACGGCTAGCCTCACGCAATGCTTGTTGTAGCAGCTAGGTCACACTCACGAGTCAAAGATGTTGTCTGTGAGGATGAAGATGAAGGAGGTGCAGTTGGCCACAATGGCGCCCAGGTCCTTGAGCTCCTCACGGTACTCTGCAATACAGGGCGCGGTACGGGGGCAGTACAGTCAGTACAGGGAGTACGGTCAGTACAGGAGCAGTACAGTCAGTACAGGAAGTACGGTCAGGTCATGCCCCCGTGCTTTGGGTGCAGTGGGAGCACGTGCCCGCTGTGGTGACAGCAGGAAGCAGCAGCAGCAGCAGGAGCAGCACAGGTGGTGGCAGTAGCGAGCGGCGGTGATGATCGTTACAGCAGCAGCAGGCCGAGCCTTGAGCAGCACCAGCAGCAGGCTGCAGCATCAGAATCAGCGCGGCAACTAGCTGAAGGAACCATCGCACAGTCACGGAATACGCACCAAAGTCGAGGAAGGTCTTGATGCCTCGCAGCACCAGCAGGTTGTACAGCGCACGCGCAAAGTCCTTGGCATCCGTCCTCTTATGCGACAGGAAGACGTCGAAGCGCTGGGAGAGGGCTGGGCTCACATCACTGGGTCCGTTTGCGAGCTCGCCACCCGACACGCCTGCCGCTGACTCGGCCGCCTCATCTTGGAGCTTGTGCAGCTGCAGCAGGCAGCCACGAGCTGCGTCTGCAACACGCAGGTCCTGCAGGTGAAGGGGCAGCAGTGGGGAGGCAGGGTGTGTGTATGTGGGTTGATGGTACAGGGAAGTACGAGTTGTGTAAATGTGTGGGGTGATGAGGAGTCATGGGGAGAGTTGTTTTGCAGGAGACGTCCAGAAGGATAAACAAAGGAGGAGGCCATACCAGGAGAGGGAGGGCGCACGGCAGCTGTCAAGAGCACGCCATGCTGATGGGGGAAGAAGGAGAGGGGGGCGGATGGGCCACCAACCAACTCATCAACCAACCGACCGACCACCCGCACCAACCGCACCACCCACCGTCGATTCTGCGAAGCTCTTGACCGCGTCCGCGACACCTGCCGCGGTGAGGCGCGGGCGCAGCTGGTCCACCATGGACAGCGCCAGGAACGCACGGCAGCACATGAGCTGCACGTCGCGGTCACTGCAAAGGGGAGGGAGAAGTGGGGCGGGGGGAGGGGCAGGGGGCACAGGCGCAGCTGAGTACAGGCGCTGCACGCCGCGGCCGCAGCCGGGGTGTCGGGGAAGGGGGTGGGGTTTGGGGGCGTGAGGAGGGGGCCAGCACGAATAGAGTGGCAGGTACTTGATGAACAGTAAATAGCTAAACACCTGATAAAAGGTCAAACAGGTAAACAGCGCAGCGCACCCCTTGCTATGCGCCAGCACCTCCACCAGCAGTTCCACCGCGCCCGAGCGCGCCAGCCGCTCCGCGTACTTGTGGCTCGCCGCAAGGCTTTGCACCGCGTGCACCACCTCCTCCACACTCCAGCGCAGCCCGCCGTACCAGCCGTCGCCGTGCTGGCATGCGTCCAGTGCCTGCGGGTGCAGGGGGAGGCCAGGATTTGGTGATGAGGGGGAATGGCACGAGCGAGGAGAGGGGTGGGTTGGGTTGGGTTGGGGTCGGATGGGGTGGGGTGGGGGGTTTACACATGGCAAATGCGAGCACTGTGTTTGCTGCGGAGCAGGCACTGGAGGCAGTCAAGGAGTGAAACCGCAGCATATTCAGTCTCACACGCAGCCATCGACCTGCACGACTGTGATTGTGAGCAGCAGCGCACCAGCATGATGTGCTTGGAGATGTCATACGCGGTGAGGAGCTCATCACTGTCACGGCTCTCTCCCGCGCCTCCATACACATGAGTGACCGTGATGAGCGCCGCAGTGCGCACGATGTCCACGCTCGTGCGCGCGAGCACCGACTTGAGCACGCCCAGCGTGTCGGCCTCGCGGAGGGCAAGGTGCAGCGCCTCGGAGCGCGCGAGGTTGTTGAGCACGATGCTGCGGGCACGGAGTCAGCAGTGGCAAGTTGGGCACAGCAGTTCAATATGAAGGCGGGGGCAGGTTAGTAGAGGTCGGTTGGGTGGTTAAAGTAGGACTAACAGATGCCAGGACACACGAGCGTCGGCATCCCTAACAAAGCCACCAGCCCATCACCCTCATGTAAAACACGACGATTTCAAAGCTGGCATACTGATATGTTTGTTACGATCGTGGCGTTTCAGGGTATGTTCCAGGGCAAACTTGCTCGCTTCCAAGCAAAGCAACGGGGTGCCCGGTATCTTTATTGTACCCCTGTGACCCACGTGTAGAAGACGACGTCTGGGTTGGCGCGCACGAGGGCGATGATGCGTGGGATGGCCCGCACGTCACGCAGGCGCTCCCTGAACGCCGCCTGCCCACTCACCCAGCCCAGGATGCGTGCCACGACCTGTTGCATAGGTTTTTCATGCACGCATCTCAGAGGTGCGCGGCCGCAGTGGTGCACAGCTCAGTGCTGGGTGGCCAGCGGTGGAGTCGGTGCGGTGCAGAGCATGGGGCTGGCGTGGCCGTGCTGCGCTGTGTTGAGCTGCAGCGCTGGTTCAGTGTGTCGTCACGGCCAATGGACACGCACCGCTGCGCGCGCACACTTCCACACCCCACAGGAGCCAACCTGATGGTCCCCCTCATCTCTTCTACACCCTGCCCACCCCCACATCCCTCGGTGGTTTGTCCTGTGACCTCACGCCCACATACCTCCTGCCCCACACCCCACGCCACATACCACTCCTTCATCACACCTCACACGCCTCTCTCACACGCACCTCTGTGAGGGTGGAATGGGGGTGGTCCAGGTACGTCGCCATGTGGGATACAGCCCCCAGCCTAAACATCTCCTCAAACGCACTGCGCCTGCGCAGGCCATGCACAGCCAAGAGCCGAGGACCGGAGAAGGTGCCATGGGTGCATGCATGACTGTGCATGCGTGCATGTTTCTGGGTACATATGTATCCTGTGGCGCTGCCCCTGCGTGCCGCACCTTGGCCCGCGCCACGCAACACGCACCAATTCAGCGTGCTGCTGCTGCGCCAGCCGCAGGCCCCCCTCAGCCCTTCCAATTCCCCTTCCCACCTCCTGCCCATCTCCCTCTAGGCCCCCGAGCCCCCATCCCCCTATCCCTTGCGCCCCAGCCCCAGCCCTGTCCTCAAACGCCCCCGCCTCACCGCAGCCCCACGTCCAGGTCACGGATTGCCACCAGCAGCGCCGACAGGCACCCTTGCACCACCTCCAGCTGCTGCTCCTGCGCGTGACTCAACCTCGGTGAAATGGCGCCCCCCTCCAGCTCCCCCTCCTCCCCGGCCTCAGCATCTGCCGCTACAGCCGCGGCCTCCCCCGCCGCGTCCTCCCGCGTCACTGGCAGCGGCGGCCGGTCGTGTGATGCCGTGGGCGCAGAAGCAACCGTCGCAGCGGCTGCAGCCGCCGCAGCCGCCATGACAGCAGCCACCGGAGGTGGTGCCGCGGGGTGGTGGCCGGGCGCCAGGCCACTGCCACCGGCTGGCCCTGACTGCGAGGGCCTAGACCGCAGGGAGGAGCCACGCGAAAGTACACGTGAGGAGCTCGACTGCAGCGTGGGGTCACGTGACAGGCGGGCCGCTGCTGCTGCCACGCTCGCCGCACCCGCGCCCACCGCCTCGTCGGCAACCGTCGCGCACACCGCGCGCACCAGGCCTTCTTTGATGAACACCACCTGGGATCAAACGGTTGGCGTGAGCAGGGCTGCCAGAGTTGGGGCCCAGCGGGCAAGGGGATAGGGCCTAGAGGTTGGGTCCAGCGTCATGGTTCGGGGATTTGAGGTTCAGTAGAGATCAGAGTTGGGGGTTCAGGTTCGGGGATCAAGGCGTTTGGTCCGCAGGGATCAGGGTATGAGGTTCCAAGGTTCAGGGTCGAGCCTAGAAGACTGATGTTTAGGGTCAGGGCCCCCTGCGCATGCAGGGCAGGCGCCCTTGCCATTTCCACACGCCGGCCAGCAGCTCCCCGCCGTTCTACCAGCCACCGCCAGGCCTGCTGCTGCTCCCCTCGAGAAACAAAGCTGCCGCCGCGCACCCACCCACCTTGCACGCCTTGTCAATCACGCACAGGCTGCCGATGACGGTGGCGGCGGCGATGCGCGCTGTGTGGCGCACGCCTGGCAGCAGCAGCTTGGTCAGGCGGGGTGCACAGCCCGACATGCGGAGCACCTGCGTGGCCGGTGTGCAAACGTGGCTGGTATATGATCAAGGGAGGGTTGCATGCGACGTGTGGCAGGCTGGGCGCGACAAACCGACAAATGCATGGCCTCATGAACGGGGTGTCGACATGTCATGCATCCCGCACACAACCGCTGCTTTGCCCTCTAACCAGACCCCCCTCCTCCTGCTCTTCCTCCCTCCCCGGACCCCCTTCAGCACACACACACACGCAGTCGACCACCACCACCACTGCCGCCAACAGCAGCAGCAACCACAACCGGATTGAAACAACCGATGAGACAAACCAAATGCCAGTAGTAATGCCTGTATTTGTGCCCTGAAAGTACACGAGGACAAAAGGGAAACAGACAGCAAACACTGCCGACGCACCGCTGCCTGGTCATGTGTGAAGGTGACATCTGAGAGCTCCTCCACAGCATCTGTGGGTGCATGTGTGCGGCATGCAGCCAGCCTCGTGCAAGCCCCCCAGGCCAACACCAGCAGCATGCTGCATCAGGTGCAGTGTGCTTGACACACCCCATGCACAAAACAGATGCGCTGCTGCCAATGCGACGCCTGACGATGCAGGTGGCCTTTGGCAAAGCACGTGTGGTCCTGGAATGCCGTGCCGTGCTGCATGCAGATTGACATGCCACCTCTGCGTGCTCGCGCTGCAAGGACCATGCTCTAGTGCAACATGCGAGTTGACTGCCATGCCTAACCTCATTGGAACTGCAGTCAGCATCACAAGATCACCGCGCTGTTCAAAGCCACCACGTGCTGCCGATGCGCTGACATAACCAGCAATTTTGCGGACCACACCCCAAACCCCCCGTGTATCACCTGCAGCTTCCTCGGCGTTCGTCCGTTGCAGTCGCTCCAGCAGAGCATTGAGGCCATCCTCGGACAAATTATCCTGGTTGGGACTTCCATTGCCATTGGCCTCGATATTTGTAGCCCTCGGGACAGAGCCAACAATCACGTTTAACTGCGAATTGTTGCGTGATGGATGCCGCCTGAGAAGGTCTGTCTGAGCAGAAGACATTCTTCCTGTACTGATGTCAGCGATCTCGCATTCGTTTTTGGTATCATGTGCTTGTTGCAAGCTGGGTCAGCTCAGACTTTGGACCTGATCTCCCAACGCCTTCGCGGCCCTAATGCCATGGTAGGAGAACGCATACTAAGCATTGACCACAGCAGCGCAGTTGGGTCGTGGGGCTCTTCAACACTGTCACTCTTCCTAAGCTGGCGCTCGCTGCTGCTGGCGCCATGGCCGTATTGCTGCTGCCAGGCTGCTGAAGCTCCTGAAGCTGCAGCCTCACCTCATGGTGCTGCCCATGGAGCCTAACAGCAGGTGATGGCATGTAAGCATTCCCTGACCACTGCCCAAGCGCGTGCGCTTGATGCGCAAGGCGCACTGCATGCAGTCGTTTAGACGTGTACGTTACAAACCACCTTGCCGCAGTGCACACACAACAGCGCCAAGTGAATTGTTGAAGGGCCTGTGTCCCCGCCCGTTCAAAATAAGAATGGTCTTTATTCCTGAAATCCTAGGTGCAAGGACTCCAAAGCGGCCAGCTGCCTGCACCACACTAGGTTTGCAGCGCTCATTGAGCCACATCTCAAGAAATAAAACCCCAAAAAGACCTGCAGAACGCATTGCTCGCCTTGGGGTGCCATTAATGCCAGCTAGGCGCAGCATACGGTCGACATAGGACAAAAACACGGCATCACCACTCGCAAGCATGACTGGCACAAGCTGCCCACAATGATTCGAGTCCCACAGTCCAAACCCCAGAAGACACGTCCAAACCAGGCTTGTGCCCCAAAAGAAGGAAAGAAATCCACAGCAAGATCCAGCTGCGCACACGCACACACACACACAGCAGTACAAAGCCCATGGCCGCCTCTCCTCTCCAACCACTCGTCTCCACCTCTCATTCAAAGCACCTCTCATTCACTCCTGAAGTACAATCGTTTAGAATCCATCATGAAAACAAGACCGTCATAGCATGCCATGTCGTGGAGCACACCCGCGAGCCGCAGCATTCTTTTTTCATAGTTGTTTTGTGTTTTTGTACAGCAAAACTGGGGGCCGCTTGTCGCCACAGGGCGAATACGACGCGGCAAGAAATATATTTGCAGTTGCAGAAGAGGGACAACGCGCGTGTGGTATGCAATAAACGAGCCCCTTTCTTCCCCTTGCATGTGGCTTCACTCAAAACGCACGCGCTTGGCGGGGCGGGCGGGAGCATCACCCTTGGCAATCACCGCCTCAGCCTCTTCAATGTCATCGGCCTGTGCATCCAGGCCCGCGCACACAGCGTTGATGAGGGCATCAGAACGGTCCACCAGCCACGGCCCACCGTACAGCCCACACCCAGGCGCGTTGTACGCGTCACAGTTGATGTGCACCTGCACCACATCCTCCCAGAACGCGTCGCGGCTCGTGTACCTGGTGAGGGTAGAGAGGGCCATGCAAGCTCGCGTGAATGAAGGCCCGGAGGTGGGGGCGAATATGTCAAACGGTTGGGTGGGGGGCCCTTTCCAAAAAGAACACATGTCGCAGCGGCTCAACATCATAGATGCGGCCAGGGCTCCAGAGCAGGCAGGGATTCAACAGTGGAACGCAGTCAGAGGCGCATGCGGGGTGGAGCTCAAGTGTGAGGACAAGGGGTTGGGGTCGAAGGGCCAGTATCGGAGCTGGAGCAGAGACAGGCACGGCCATGCTGCGCATTAATCAGCGCATTCTGGCACACAACGACCCTGCTGACTGCCTTTCAGATCTAGCAGTGGTTTGAGGTAGGTTAAGTACAGCAAATGGCCAGCGCGCACGCACTTGAAGTCGCGGCAGCGCTTCTTTATTTGCATGAGCCACTGCTCATCCTCAGGGCGGACCCATGTGTTGTAGTCAGGGGCCTCGCGCTTCAGCACCTGTGGCCCAGCATGAGGGGGGCCCATGCAGCAGTTTAGGTGCTGTCCAGTACCCGTAGGGTTCTTGGTACCCACGTATGCACAATGAGGGCGACATCTAAGGCATAAATGTGCATGGCGCTGAATGCACAGCATGTCCGCATGCATGCGGAGTGCAGCCAGCATGATACCTGTGTGCCATGTGTACCTTGTTTTTGAATGGCAGATACGTTGGGTCAGCCAGCATCCTGTCAATGATGCCCTCGAACATATCTGACAGCACGACCAGCGCCTGGGCAGCTGTCTTGTACTTGGAGCTTACAGCAGCTGGCTGGATGGCTGGCTTGGCGGCGGCCAGGCATGAGCGTGGGCTGATCACGGGCTGCTCAACAAAGGTTCCATCGCAGCCCCAGTTGTTCAGCAGCGTGGTGTTGGAGGCCGCCGGAATTGGACCACCCGAAAGCTTGGCCTTCGCAAAGGTGAGTGGCAAGGTAGCGCCGATGCACGGTGAAATATGCGGCAAAAGGCAGCAGAGTTCGCTTTGTGGCGCTTGCAGCATGCATTCGTATTGTGAACTGCATGCTGTGCATGGCAGGCCCCATGACCACAGCATGCATTCAGGGCACTGGAGATGGCTTGCAGGCGTTCCCTGTGATGCTGTTCGGGGACGGTGCTGCGATGCTGGAGGCCCAGAGGTTTGCGAGGAGCTAGCTGGCAGCTGGTGCGCATGTTCTAGACAAGGAGCATAGAAGCCCCACCCCGCAGGTCCCGGGAGCACAAGGCCGCGGCAGAAAGCCCGCAGGTACCTGCTCAGGCGAGGAGCCGGCATGCCAGGCCGCCTGTGATAGGCCCATGCCCGAGGTCTGCTGCTGCCCTTGGCCAGCCTGAGCCATGCTCCAGGAGCAATCCCAAGCAACCGAGAAGGTAGGGACGGGCACGCGGCACACACGGAGGGACACTAGCGATCTTAGCAAAGTGTTTCCGTAGCGTTCGCAGGACTGCGGAGCAAAACAATGGAGTTATGCCACGACACGCCAGCTTCAGTCGTCCCTATTGGTAGCCTCCCTTACACAAGTATGAGGTGTGACATACGTGCGTGTGACAACTGTCTTGAGCAGCTGCAGGAGGCCCGCAAGCACGCACGTCTTTCACTTGCGCTTCTTGCCGCCTGTGCTGGTGCGCGCAGGCATGCTGGCCTCTGGCACCCTCCACATGTACCATGCCCCGATGCTGCGGTATGGCCGCCATGTCTCGGCCAGCTCGGTCATCTGGGCAGGTGTAGGCGTGCCAGGCAGCTTGTACAATGCCTGCATGCCCTTCTTCACCGCCAGGTCTCCCGTAGGCAGCAGGTCTGGCCGCCCTAGGTTAAACATGGCCAGCATGTGTGCCGTCCACATGCCGACACCCTTCAGCTGCGCACACGGCCACGCACAGACTCAAGGCACTAGCGTCCAGCTCAAACAGTATGCAGCTCGGCAGCGACAGCAGTCGCACACTGAGCAAGCATGGCCTGCCTGCCCGTGCAGTACACCAGTGCACACCATAGCCAATGCGCCTTCCTAGCCCCCGGTGTTCACCTCTGCTGCAAGCTGTAACCACCCCTATGTTATCGCAGCTGTACTGCCCCTGTACTGCTCACCGCAGTGAGCATCTCAATGAGTGCGTCGTCGTGCGCGGCCCGCACCGCCTCATCTGTCAGCGTGACCTCTGTTAACCCTGCAGCACAGCCCAGCGACACGTGCACAGCTTCGCATACCAAGACACACAGCACAGCCATGGTGTCTCATGAGTCGCATGTGCAGTCGTCACCCAATGTGCAGTCGTCACTTCCAACGTGCTGAATGCTGTGTTGCTTTGGTCAGCCGGCCGCACGCACCAGGAGTGAAGGCTGCGGCAAGCCCCTGCAGGTATTTGATCTTCTGCTCAGACAGCCCACAGCTCCTCAGAGCCACTGGGTCAGCAGCCAAAATGGCTGCAGGCGTGAGCACTACATCACATGGCCCCGATGGCGCGTCAGGCACCGCCACCCCAATCGTACTGCCGTTGTTCGATGCGGCAGCAGCTGTAGCATCTGACTGCCCCGCTGTGGCAGCTGGCTGGCTGCTGCGGTCAGCTGTGCTGGTAGGCGCAGGGGTGCCACACAGGGCGAGTACGCGGCCAAAGATGGTGCCAGCTGCCTTGCCTGACAGCTGCTGGTACACGATGCTGCAGCCAGGAGATTATAACAAAACAAAGGTTGGTGCTTGTTTGCTTTTTTTGCTTGAACCGAAGGAGGAAGGGCAGACGGAGAGGGCGTGCGTGTCGGGCGGTGGGCTGCATGCAGCGCACCTGTTCAGGGACCCTTGTGACTGACATGCATTGATGGATGTGTGGCAAACCTGGCAATAGGTTCCGCAGCAGAACATACATATATGTAGTGCATGCTCCGGCATGCATGCCCTGAGGTACTCTGTTTGTCTCCAGGTTTCCCCTCACACGTCAGCACGCGCATTGTGTGTGTGCGTGCCAGCCCCAGCCAAACCATGCCCAATGTGCATTCCACACGTTCCTGCTACGCAACACACCTTTTCGCCACCGCCTCGAAGCAGCTCACATCGTTGCGGACGAGCAGCTTGCGAGGCAGGCCATGTGCGTCAATCAGCGGCGCCAGTACTACGCAAGGGTGCAAGTGAATGAAGTAACCATGGCCACGAGTTAATTGTGGGCTAGTGCCAGAATAGGCTGCCTTGCCAATTATCACTAAAAGATATTACTGCCCTTGCTGCACAGCGCGTACTGCAGTCATACGCTGGCATGCCTGAAGCCAATCAAGCCATGCAAGGCTCGATACGTCCGAGTAGCAGACATGCTGCTGCGATAACCATGCTGCGAACATGGCCCACCAGGGCCACCCACATGGCTTACCCACCTGGATCAGCGGCCCTCAGGTGGTCACATGCACGCTGTAGGTCCTCCATGCAAGCCAGCACTTGAACTGATGCCAGCTGTGAAGGGGCCACTGGCAGGCCTGCAGCCACAGGCAGCACCTCCGCATGCTGCCCTGCAGGCATACGCCTGCGTGTCCGCTTCACTGTGGGAGCAGTGGGGCTGGCTGTTGTCGCATGTGCAACTTGTGAAGACAGCAGTGCGGATGGGGAAGCATGACCCCCCGCAGCATGGGCAGCATGGGTCAGCAGAGGTTCAGCATCGATGGTGGCCTCAGACGCCAGGGCTGGCGCAGGGAGCCCACGCTTCTTCGACCGAGTCCCGAACGCCATTGCGTGGGTTGCAACTATGTCGCAAAGTAGTTTACACGGCTTGCAAGCGATGAAAGGATGTGCACCGCGTAATGCAAGCCCCAACATGACCCATCGCACAGCAAATCGCTCTGCGCCATGACGGTTCTGATGCCTGTTTGTCCACAGGTCTCACTCACTATTCTGCATGCGGTCTATAGGTGCATCTCCAAGCCTGCAGCACTGTGCGGAGCTCAGATCTGGGTGAGTATGCCAGCATCTGCATAAGTGTGTGCATGCTACGTCGCTAGCATCCTCAGCATCAGCATCACGCGCATGTGTACATGACGTGCTTGACAATGCCTTGCTACTGCTGACCGGCATCATCTGTGTTGTGCTCTCAGCACTGTACACCCTCTTACCGCTGACCGGTGTGTGCTGCTGTTGGGTGCTGATGCTGTTCCATGCACAGACACGTCAACACACGGCTGTGCATACAGGCAGTTCGTGCAGCTGATATCAGCAGCAGAGAAAGGAATGCCGAGTCTCCAGCGCTCATCGCTGCATGGCCAACGCCCCATGCAAACGTGGCTGGGATCACATGGCCTATGCAGGCGGCAGCATGCCATGCTTAGAGCAGAGCCGGGCGCTTGCATGGCACGCACACCCCTGCGCTTACAGCCACACAGCTCCAACGCCCGTTCCGCAGTGCCAGCCGCTGGGTGTGGTTACACCACGTTTGATGTGTCAGAGGGTACGTCGCATTCTGCGCTTGTACCTGCATGACGTGCATGTCGTTCAACTGCTCTAGATAACCCAAGCAAGCCGTAGGTGCCAGATGCATGCTCGGCATGCATGGTACCCAGCATGCGTGCTGCACTACTGCTTCAACGCGCTCGTCTTTCAACCATGCTTGTTTGTTGTCTGACGATGGCTCGTCAGGCTGTGAACGTGCTAGAGGCTGGAGCAATCCGTGGATGTAGACACGTTGTCAGTGCTGTACAACCATGGCACACTGGATCCGGCTGTACAACTGTACCGCAGGCGGTCCGCACTACGCGCGCGCGTACGGCGTGCTAGCATCACTCGTCATCCCGCGCCCCATTGCACTGGTCACCACACTGTGTGAGGACGGCACCACGGTTAACGCAGCACCCTTCTCATTCTTCAACATCCTGGGAGATGACCCTCCGATTGGTGCGCAGTGAATGGGAACCTGCCTTGGAACCTTAGTACCTGTGGCTGAATGGATTGCCTGCAGGTGGGCCCACCCCTCTCGCTCTTAATACCAAGGCATGATCGATCATCAACCCTCAACTCTGATGCGTTGGCCTTGGGTACAAGCACGGCGTTTGGCAAGGGGGTAGGGGGCTGGTGTAGTTAGGATCCCAATGCACCAAGTCGCACAGGGCATGGTGCTGCACCCCTGCGCCGCAGTCGCGTTCGCGCCCAGTGACCGGCCCGACGGCACGCCCAAAGACACGGCGCTCAACATCCGCAGGTGCGGGTGGTCGTTCCCAAACCCTGGACTCGCCCCTGATCTTGAACCCTAAACCCTACCCCTGGCTGCAGGCCCGTTTCGTGTGCCGCATTCTATCAGTCAGCTGCTTAGTATGGCGGTGCAGGCAGCAGGCCACAGCACCTGTGCCAGTGTCCTGACTGCTGGCATCCTTGATGTGTACGTAGTGCTCACGTGCAGCGCCCCTGAGAGCCCTGGACCTTGAACTTCACACCTGGCTGCTGCAACCAAAATGACTACAGGTCACACGAGTTTGTGGTGAACCTCGTGGATGAGGATCTGGCGGCTCAGATGGATGCATGCGCGCGGCCACTGCCATATGGTGCCAGTGAACTGGAGGCGGCAGGTGCTTGCGCCTCACAATGATTACGACGACAATAACGATGACGATAACAGACGTGCCAAAATCTAGCTAGGACCCAGTAACTGTACTCCAGATGTTTCGACTTTAGAGCTCACAGATCCAATCTCCAACTAACCTCTGCACACTGCTACGCTAGACCGGGCCCCTGACTGCCATGTTGATGGCATCATGAAGCCACGAACCCATTCAATTCTAAGGACTCTTGCCTGCCGTGCGCTTGTGCAGACTGTTGTGTGGCACCCAGTGCACCAAGTGGCCTGTGTTGGTGGTTTCTGCAGGCCTGACCACCGTAGCATCAGAGGTCGTGGCGCCACCACGAATCTCGCAAGCGCCTGCAGCGCTGGAATGCCGGGAGTGGGGCACGTTGCAGGTGCGCCCTGCTGTAAGGGTACCGGGTTTGGGGTTGAGGGTTGTGGTTCAGGTTTCTGGGGCTGTGCTGGCGGCAGCATCACGCAGCATCAGCAGCGAGCCGGGCAGGGGGGGTGAGTACACTTTGGTGTGGGCCAGCCTTGGCTCGTCTCAACCATTCATCTCAGAAACAGCACTGCCGCAATCGTGCATGCGTACTGCTCCCATCTGATGTACTGCTCAGATACCGCCATTGTGTTGTTGCACGCATGCACAAGCAGATCGGGGGCAACCGTGTGGTGATCGGGCTGGTGCTACGGGCGCACGTCAAAGACACACTGGTGGACGCACCAGGTCAACCTTTCGTGGCGCGCGTACTGCGGGGATCATACCAGGCCATCGGCCGTACGTCCAGCGTGCCGCCAGGGCACTACACACGTACACGCGACCAGTTTACTGTGCAGTGACACAGCCCCACATCACCGGGAATGCATGCCATCGGCAGGATGCTTGTGACAGGTACGCATGCGTGGAGGACAAGTGTTGCTGCTAACAGCCAGCTGACGATACAAGTGCAATCACACAAGAGCAACAAGCACCAAGGAACACAGGCCCGCAGTGTTACATGAATGGAACCAATGCGGCCCCATGACCGTCACATTCCTGTGTACATTCTCCCGAGCACCAAAGCCCCCCCCAGATGCGCCCACCGCCTGACATCACCGTTTCTGTGGAATGCAGCCACCTCTCAAATCGCACCAGCAGCACTTCCAAAAAACACCCACCACGCAATGCAAACCCAGCAGGCGTCAGCTCTTGTGCGCCTGAGAAAAGACCCGGCAGCAAAGAAGAAAACAACGGCGACAGCGGTATCACAAGTTTTCCGTGGGGATTTGAGGGGCTTCCCGCATCGGGGGGCCTACAATCAACCACACGCACAACATGATAACAGAACTTGCCCGCAAATCTCAGGCTGGCACATGCACGGCCATAATGCAGTCAGCTAGTCATGTGCCTTTAAGATCAGACAGGCAGCAGCACCCACTCCAGGCAAGCAGGCAGGCAGGCAGGGGTATGAAAAACTGCCTGCCCGCATGCATCTGGCTAATCATGCATGCGGCGTTCATGGCGGTGGCCGCAGCCGGGCAGAACTCTGGCCCCAGTGGTCTGGCTTGATAGACTGGCTTCGAGAGACTCTGGCAAACAGCGTCGTGCTGCACCACGCCACAGCACACACGCAGCATGCGCAGCGTGTGCGTATGGGCGGGTACCACAAACGCCGCGCCTCGAAACGGAGGGCCTGGCCATGGAGCACCCACCCCAGACCCTTGCTCACAACCCACCCACAGCTTTGCACAGTGGGCAGGGTTGCAGCAGGCTTGCCAGGGTAGGCACGCCAGGTGGGCACGCCGTGCAGCCGCAGCCACACACACCGTATGCACACGCGCTCACACGCACACTAGTGGACACCCGCCGCCTCAGCAAGGCACAGCACGCTGCGGCAAGGAGCGTCGGTGTTCGTGTGTGCGCGCCGGCGCATGCGGCGGGCGTGCTGTGGCGTGGTTGCAGCTTATGCGTCCTCTGACACGCGCAGGCGCATGGACACGGACTGCGTCAGCTTGTCCACCTCCAGCGCCACGCCCACTGCGCGCGTGATTGGTGTTTATAAACACACACACACACATATATATACAGATATACATCAGATTGGATCAGGGAACCAGCAGCAGGGGGCCAGATGTGGCAACACGATCGCTTGCGCCGCGCTCTTGTCCAGCCGCAAAAAACCAGGCAGAATCAGCACCCAAAGCGCTGTACAACACTGCTATTCAGGCCCTGCAGCCCGTTCTCAGCCGTCACCCACCGCCATCTCCGTTGGCTTCGGCAGGCACAGCAGGGGTATCTGCCTTGGCTGGAGCCTCCTCCTTTGCTGGTGCCTCCTCAGCCTTCGCCTTCTTCTTGCCCTTCTTGCCCTCAGCCTCGCCGGCCTCGGCAGCAGGTGCAGGTGCGGCGGCTGCAAGTACAGCATGCGCACACATCAGGGGACCACGCGCCAGTCAGCAGCCGCACAACACTCCCTGCTGTTGTGTGCTTGTTCCAGCAGCCATGTGCAAGCAGGACGTAGCTAGCAGCCGGCAGGGCAGCCCCCTGCCTCTGCCCTTTCACTAGACTGGCCCTGCCCACCTAACCGGCAGCGTCCCAGCGTACTCGCCACACCCATAAACCACACCTATGCCCAGCAAAGCACCCACCGCTTCCAACATCTGCCCACCCACTGCTTCCAGTACACCACATCGCGCACCCGTTCACCCAACTTTCGAAGTCTCCGAAACCACCCAGCTTCCCTCACACCTCCCTGCCCCCAGGGCCACGCACCCTCCTCAGCCGCGTGAGTGCCATTGGACTCAGCCGCCGCTGGGGCCGCTGCGCTGCTTGATGCCGCCGGGGCTGCGGGCTCTGGCGTCGGCGCCGCCGCCTCCTCAAAGCCAGCTGCTGCCTCCTCCTCCTTAGCTGCCTCCTTGACCACTGGCGCAGCCTCAGCCTTGGCTGCTGCCTTGTCCTTCTTCTCCTTGGGGGCCTCCTTGGCCTTCTTGCGCCGCTCCAGGAACTCGGCCTTCTTGCCCTCAGCCTGCGGTAGTTGTTGGTGGGGATCAGTTGGGCTTTTGGTTGGCGATAGTCCACCTCAGGGTTCAAGGACCGTCAGAAGGGCCAGTGGGGTTGGCTGAGCACCTGAGTACGGAGATGATGTGAGTTTGTAATCACCCACGCCCACACCCACTCGCGCATAAGGCACCTCACCAGAAAACACCCACCACCCACCCACTTGCTCGCTCCCTCACACGAAAGTACACTGTGCACGCACCTTCCCAAGCGTCGCCCCCAGCTCCGCCGTCGTCTGCGGCACCTCCAGCCCGAACTGCATGAACGTCTTGAGGATCTCCAGCGTGTGGTTCAGCTTCTTCTTGGGCGGCTCCGCGGCCTTGGGCGCTACCGGCGCAGGCTCTGCCGCCGCGCTGCCCTTCTTGCCTTGCGCGGGCTTCTTCTTGGCCACCACCATGAACTCGTCGTCCGCCTTTTTCAGCAGCTTCATGCCTGTCGGGCAGGGGGCAGGTGCGCATGGTGTCAGGGGCATGTGCAAATGGGCAAGTGCGCTCAGTGGCCATGCAACATCAGCGCCAACAAGCCCATTACGCCATTCAGGCACAGGCAGGGCATACCCATCAAAGTGTAACTCCTGCAGCACCCAATCCTTGCCACGTGCCCTTTCCTTTGCAAATGCATGCTCCATGCGCTCTCCATGTGATTCATAGTGAACTCCATGCCAGTTGGGGTGCAGCTGTCCACAGGATCCAGAATATGATTAAGTTGCACCAAACGATACACCTGGCCCTGTGCCCCGCTGCTCACCTTGTGGCGCCTCCACTGCCTTCTTCTCCTCAGTTGCCGCCGCCGCCGCCGTGTCGGCGGGCTGCAGCTTGCGCAGGTACGTCATCAGCTGCTCCAGCGTGAAAATCTGCATGGGCACGCGCATGTCAACATGTGAGATGTATGGGCAGGTGCGCATCTCCTGGGCAGGTGCAAATCTCCTGTGCATTCCATGTGTGGTGACTGTGGTCGTGTGGATACCATGTGCAGAGGCCTGCTGTGACGTGTACTGTAGCCTACACACCCCATTGGCCATGCTTATGGCAGAGCATGCCTCTGCACCATGGCGCCCAGCTCATGCACGCACGCACGCACGCATGCATGCACCGCGTGCTGTAGTTTATCTGCCATAGCCCGGACCAGATTTACATGCCTCAACCCCAGCTATGCGCTTTGCACAGCCAAGGCAGTGCAACCACACAGCTCGGCAATCAACACATGCAGGCAAGCCCTGGGCACCCTTTCCATGTTGACCTTAACCCTTGAATGGCTCAAGTCCCTCAACCCTGCACCCCGAACCCTGTGCCTGCCGCGCACCTCGGCTGCGAAAGGCTCCACCAGCACCGCATCACCAGCAGCCGCGCCACCAGTGGCACCAGACCCGTCGGCGCCGGCCTCATTGTCCTCCGCGGCACGCGCCTCACGCGCCTTCTGGCGCTCCAGGTACCTTCAAGCACACACAGCATCATGTCATGATAACAATCACCATGATGCAGTATCGGCCGCAGCAGCACCTGAACCCAGGACTGTCAGCCCATGCTGGAGCGCCCCGCTCACATGCAGCACGGCCCACTCCGCCAGCAAGCATGAGAGAATAAGAGCCCCGCCCCAGCAATTGACCATTATGCGCTGGGATGCTCAATGCACGACCCATGGTCCAGCAGCACCATGTGTGCAGCGGGCAGATCCATACACAAGCCGACAAGGTGTTGGGTCACATGTTCATGGGGCGCCAAGCAAACATAGGGCAAAGGCACTCACTCCTCGCGCTTGACGCAACGCATGTATGCGTTGTAGTTCTTGTCCAGCTTGATGTACTCCTGGTACTTGGCGTTGAAGTCATTGCGGATCTCAGTGATCTTGTCACGCAGCGCCTGGATGATCTCCCAGCACTGTGCGTGCATCCAGCGCAACAGCACGCAGCCATCAGCACATGCAGGCATGTCGGCACAGCTGGTCGCTGCTTTGTTGCTTGCAGCTCACAATGTGTGGTGAAGCTGCGCTTGTCGCAACCGGCAAGTGTGTCGTGCAGCAGTGCGAACGCATGCGGGCGGCACGGTATGTGGGTGCGTGTGGGTATCAGCTGTCAGACCGCGACAGCCTGGTGCACCCACCTCCTGCTTCTCTGCGTTCAGGGTGGGAATGTCGATCGTATTGCCGTCGGCATCCTTGTTGCGCTCGTCCAGCACAGAGCGCTCGCCCTCCTCCTTGGTCTTGATGTCCTGCAGCACCGCGTCACAGTCAGCCAGGCGCTGGGAGATGCCCTTGCGCTGCTCGTCGCTGTCCTTCAGCTGCTGGTCCACGGACGCCAGGTCACGCAGCTTGGGGCGCAGCGCGTTCAGTTCACGAATGTCGGTCTCCAGCTTGCGGGGGTCATTGCTCGGCTCGTGTGCAAGCTTGAACTCCAGCTGACGGATCTCCGTGTCCAGATTGTCAATGGTGATGTTGCGGGACATACGGTTCTTACGCAGGTCCTCACGGAGGTTGCGCTGCTGCTCACGCAGCACATCGCGCTTCTGGTTCACGTGCTGCAGCTCCTCGCGAATGAGCTGCTTCTGCCTCTGCTCTCACGCACACAACCAGCAGCATGCACACGCACAAAGAACTCCAGGTTTGCATGGGCAATGCAGGTTGTGAAACAGACGTGCATGGGCAATGCCATGCACATGCTGTCCCAATGCGAGACACCATGTCGAGGGTGTGTTGGGACTTTCAGCACAAAAAATGCAAACGTCCCGCAGTGCACCAAGCATGCCAGCATGCTTCCCAACGCACAGAGAGCAAGTGGCAAGGTGCACGGCACCCACCAGCACGGTCTGGAACTCATTGCGCAGGCCCTGAAGGCGACCAATAATGGTCTTGTTTCCGGCCTGCGCATTGCCACGGGCAGCACGCCTCTCCTCGACGATCTGCTTGATCTCCTTAATGCGGTCGCTGCAAACAAACAGTAGACGCATATATAGACTTAATTCGGTGCGCGTAGCTTGAACAAAACTGTGCACAGTTTGTGAACTACTTGGATGCCCCCACAACAACTCCCTGCCCGCTGCAAACTTGCAGTGCGGGAGCCGGCCCACCTGTGCTTGGTGATCTCCGCCTGCAGCTTGTCAATCTGGATCTTGCGTTCTGCCTCGTCAGGCTTGGCAGGGCGCTTCACACGGCCCTTGACCTTGATTAGCAGGGAATCGTCATACTGGTAGCGAGAAGGGTCATCGTCGTGGCGAGGGCCAGCGCTGGAGGGCTCAGCGGGGGCAGCCTCGGCCACTTCGGGCACCTCAGCAACCACATCAGTCTCAGCCATTATGTCAAGTTCAGGGTGTTATGCAACGCCCCGAAATGTGCGGACTGCGCTCGCCGCGGTCCGCAAGAAATGGTCGGAAGTGTGATCCAGAAACGGAAGAAAGGATTATTGGTCTGGCTTATGGTTCGACTTCACCTTCCCACCAGCCTTCTCTCCTGTGTTTATCCTGTGGTTGATCCTGTGTATTGACCATCAAGGCAGCACAGCTCCGACCTGCATCCATCTGCAGAATGGCAGCCAGCCTGCACGGCCCGTTGTCACGGTGGGGAGAGCTGTGCATGTTGCGCGGCATGCATGCAAGCACGAGGCATGCTGCCAACCACATGGGCATCCATGCACCACTTCGGTGCTGGCACACGCATGCATGCAATGACCCACATGGTGTGCACACCATGGCTGCAGGGGCACGCACAGGCGGTGCCAAACCCATGGGGGCATGCCACGCCTTGTGGTGGCACCTGTACTGCCTCCACCCCAGCTGCTGCAGGCCGGCTCCAAGCCTGTGGGTCCGCATCGATTGCCACCAGCTGCTGCGGCACTGCCACAGGGCAGCAGCCCACAGGCTGAAGTCCTCAAGGTAATGCAGCAGCCGAGTCTAGACACATGCTGCACCCACCTGGTTGAATAGCATACAGCTCTGCGCATAGCAGCCACCAACGGCACCTGTGCAGCTCATGTATACAGGGTCTATCATCAGCAAGCCCAGCAAATGCTCAACACATGCTCAGCAAATGCTCGGCACATGTGCTCCGTAGTGCTCCTTCCGCACCGCACAGCTGAGCTGCTTCTCCTGCCCAGCACATTACACTGCACGTGACCCCTGTCATGCCATGTCTAGGCCGAGGTGCGGCACGCTGTCACGGGTACAGCGCGTGGCAAGTCAGCCACAGCCGCACAGCGTGCCAGCATCAACGCGCTGCTGTCACAGCTGGAGGGCTGCAACAGCATCCGGGACACTGCTACCAGCGAGCTGCTGCCTGGCTGGTGGGCCCTGCTGTATCAAGGTGAACATATTCACGACGGACTAGATGGACGTCAACCGCGGTTCTTCTGGTTGACCACTAGCCTCACCAGACACCTGGACTGGCTCCATGCCGGTGCTGCATGCCGAGAGGGCGCCACATGCATGCATGCTGTGAGGGCTCCACATGCATGCATGCTGTGAGGGCTCCACATGCATGCTGAGCTGATCGTATGGATCTCAGCTCGCACACGCATGCCTCGACCGCAGGCCCGTTGGATGAAGCACGCGCAGCCAAGGACAAGAGCGGCACATTGGAGGGGCCCTTCTTGGCAGCCCTGCAGCCGTTCACACGCAGTGGCCCGCTCGCGGTGCGCACGCGCGCCAACGTGCAACTGCTGGACCTGGCAGCAGGTGTGGCGGGTGTGGGGTGCGGGTGTTTGGGTTTACTGAGGAGGTAACCCGCACTTCATTGTGGATGTGCGTGGTGGATAGTGGAGGCGTGGGTGGTGTGGGTGTGGGTGGCGGACGGGGGTGGTGTTGGTGGTGGTGTTGGTGATGGTGGTGGTGATGGTGGTGATGATGACGCAAGGAGACCGTGATGGTGTTCTCAGTTTTGGGGGTGGTGGTGGTGGTGGTGGTGGTGCCACCAGTGGCCATGGTTGAGCCATGGACTAGCCTAGCCAAAGAAGATGGTCAGCCGTAGCCTAGCCAAAGATGAGAGAGTCAGCCAATGGCAGGTAAGGGCTGCAGTAAGGTTGCTTACGGTATGTCAGAGAAGTTTCAAGCATTGTTTTTGGTCTTGTCTGGGCTTGTCAGCCAGCCAACACTAGTTGACAAGAATCATGGGCAGCTGATAAGGTGATAAGCTCCAGTTGTCAGCTCTTATGTCTGGTGCCATGTTGACAAGTGCCAGTTGTTGGACAAGTATGTAGTTGACAAGGCTGCGGGGACAAGTAGTGTGGCTGCAGCGAAGCTCTTTCTGCGAATACATGAAATGCCTGGGCCCAGCAGCTGTGTGTGGCTTGTCCCGCTGCTCTCACACTTGGCAAGGGCTCATCTAGATCTGCAACCGCTGCACACACACTTGGCAAGGGCTCATCTAGATCTGCACCCTGTACCATACATGCAGGCCGGGCCGAGAACATCTCCGAGTTCACTGCCCTGAATGGGGGGCTGAAGGGCAGCCTGCGCATTCTGGGTAGCGCCACGCCGGTCCCGCCCCCGCTGGTACGGCCAGCACCAAACTTTGTTCCAACATTAAGACTCGCAGCCCCTCCGCCATCCCCCTCTGTGCCTGGACGCAGTTGTTACTCACATACCACAACCAACATGAACAGATCCGGAACACCGCACAGCACACGCCCGTTGTGTGCTTGCCGCGGCTGCTGTGTGCGAGGCTGTGTGCGTGAGGCTGGAGTGATGACCCCCCCTCCCCTCCCTGCCCTTCAATGTCCACAGGGCCAGCCAGCTGTCCGCGTATCAGTCACGTTTGATGCGTTTGAACTGGCACTGGGAAGTTGGAGCTGGCGCGTACCACTGGGTGCCCTCAAGCCCACAGGTGTGACGCATGTACCTTCCACTCAAACCTGAAGCGTACTGCTGCGGCATGGAATAATAATAATAACACGGCGTGTCACACATGTGTCTGCATGCCGGAGCCTGACAGTCGTCATCTAAACACCACCACTAGAGGACCATGGCATGCCACAGTTGAATGTGCAGTTGGGCACCTGGTCAGCCACCATCGCAGCACCATCGGTTCCCTTGTTTGGTACCGCTGAGCTACGATTGTCCAGCACAACACAGTCGCTGGCGCCTGTACAGGTGTTGCTGACGGACTGACTGCTCAACTGACCGAACGTACATTTGCATTCCCCCATCCCCCCTCTCCCTCCCCCCCCTTCCACCCTCCCTCAGGCTGGATTGAGACCACTTACCTGGATGGGGAGCTGCGCGTGGGGCGTGGGGACAAGGGGTCCATCTTTGTGGCAGTGCGCATCAAGGACAGGACCGACACATCTGCCGACTGACTGACTGACCGGCTGACTGACTGACTGGATGGTGTGACAGCCCTTGATTGGCATTGGCGGCCACGCCTGACATTCCAGCGGTTCACTTTGCGAATTTGCCTGATTTTGACTGCTTTCAGCTTTGACTTTGACAACTTGCCCTGTTGACAGCCCTGCCTGGACCGGGCGCGCACCAGACCTGGATCAAATTGTCTGCCGACTGATTAATACTGACTATTGGGCATAATCGGTGATTGAAGCATGCCCGGGCCAGCATGGCAATGGAAAGCTCACAGGGATTTGGGAGCAGCACTGCAGCCGTGGGATGGGGGCCAGGAGGCAGAGGGACAGTTAGGAGGGGAGTAGAGCTGGAGGCTGGGAAGCTGTATGGGCTCAAGTCGGACCTACCCCCTGTAAATCAACATGCTGCAGCTGACTGGCAGCACTGGCACAGGCCTTGTGGTGCCTGGCTAGCGCGAAAGACAACACTCTGTGCCACGGTGTGATTACCAGCCAGTCTCATACAGTAATTACGGATCACACCTGTGCACTCATCACACTCTGCACAACCCTGCCCGTCCAGCATTGCTTGCCTAACACACCTGGTTCCCACTGCTTCTCCCACAAATGTGTCTGCTTGCTTGTTGCTTGCAAACTCATCTCCTGCGTGCTCATCTCACATGCCCTTATCATAATGCCCAGCCGTACGTTTCTTCATGCAGCATACACTGAAAGTAACGTGTGTTCAATCCAGCTGTATGCCCACCCAGCCAGAAGCTGTTCCCTTCTGCTTGTCTTTCCTTCTGTTGTCCTTGCCAAGTGTGCGTTTTGATCGTCTCGCACTCAAACAGCAGCATCCTCATTTGACAGCTTCAATGGTGTGACCGGCGCCTCCACACATATAGCACAGCGGAGGGCATGTATGGAACCGATCATACCTCCTTTCCATACCCATGGCTTCAGCTTCAAGTCAAGCTCTCGCACGCGTGAAACAGTTTGTGACATTTGATTGTGTGGGGTGCAACTGCCACTTTGGGTCCCTCACATGTACAGCACCATGCCCAGCTCCACCAGGTTGTTCACGGGCACACGCCATGCCTCGTTGTCAGGAGCGCAGGCTGACAGCATGGGGCCGTACAGCGTGCCGAACAGCAGGTTGTGCGCAATGCCTGCGTTGCAGTACGGCAGGCAGCACATTAAGCCAGTGCGGGCAGTACGCATTGTGGTGGGGCTTGGTTGTACAGCTAACACACCGTGATTGGGGGCCGTGGATGGCTGCACATATCGATTAGTGTACCAAGGGTCCTGGGCACATGGAAGAGTTGCCGTGGTGAATGCCTGCTTAGGTGCGGTGTATAGCTTGTGCAATTGGATGTTGTCATCCGGCAGCTGTTGTATGGCTCACTCCTTTGGGTTAAAAGGCTTGCAAGATGAGCCACATGCCGCTGGTTGCATGAGGGCAGCACGGACAGCACGGCAGGGGGTAATGCCAAATATGACCAGGCAACAGCTACTGGGATACATACTTGAGCCGGGCGCCATGCGCAGCTTGGTGGCGCCGAAGTAGTACACGACACCCGCGGCCGCGGCACGAAACAGGTGCTCCAGCCGCAGCGCCGCTGCCTCCTGCCGCACAGCAGCAGCGGTACCTGCAGGCGGTTCACAAGCATCCAGCTCAGGTGGCAGGTTGGCTGATGGCCTGGGACAGACCTTGCCTGTTCCAGCAGACAGCGCATGCAGGCCGGCCACGCTAACCCCGGTATGCCATAATGACATAGAACACATAGTATGCTGGCCGACATGCAGGCGGCACATGGACCCGTACCTGGCTGTGCCTGCATCACGGCGCGCGCTGCCTCCTGTACCGCGGTCATGCGTGCAAACGGGCTGTGCATGTACTGCCCTGTACTGCCTGTACCGGCCGGGTGTCCCATGCTGCGGATGCGTTGCAGGCTGGACCGGGTGGTGCGGGACAGGCGGCCGATATCCACGCCCGCGCGGGGGGCCTCAAACGGCACCTGTACCGCGGCAAGTCAATGGGCAGGTATGTGACTTTGGATCCCGAGCGACTCACGCCCATGGTTCAGGAAACAGTGAAGGACCCTGTTGGTCAGCGGGTGGCAGGTAATTGGGTCCAATGGGCGGTATGATCATGGCGGCTGGTTGCCGCAATGTAGCCAGACCAGGAGCCTGGCATTGTAGTGCCAGGGATCGGGCATGCGGACACAGCGGTCATCAGCAGTACGGTGCACCTTTGAGTGACACAGTACATGTCACACTGGCGCACCTCAAGGCGTGAGTTCCGGTGCCTGCGCGCGGGTGGCATGCCTGAGTCGCCGATCTCAATCGCTGCCACAGCTGCGCTATCGCCACCTGCAACCTCCGCTCCTCCAATCTCAATTATCACACTGCTGACATTGTCCATAGCCAGATGTCCAGATGTACCGCCTCCCAGCAAGTCTAAATCAGCCCCAGACCCGGCTGCGTCTGCCATGAGTGCTGCAGTATCTGCGCCGACAGACCCAGAAGCGCCTAGAGACATTCCCCGGGGTTGCAACCCAACAGGGCCTGAAGCAGCAGCAAGGTTGGGTGAGGATGCAGTGGCTGCAGCACCCGCAGCCGCGGCAGTACCGAATGACGGCTCACACTCCTGGTCCCTGCAGTACACCAGGCAGTACAAGCAGCACACTCGTCTCTGGAGGCAGCACTACAGATGGACTATGCTGTTGAGAAAGTCAGGGCTGGCCACATGGGGTAAACAGGGGGCCATTCGCCTCCAGCACACACCGACTCAAGATCAGGGAATCGCAGCACCCCTAATGGGAAACGCTGTAACAAGTCAAGTCACACACCGGCTCAAGACCAGGGGCCATTCCATGCTGGTAATGGGCGGGTGCATGCAGCGCTGGCCTCCCTCTCACCAAGGGCTAAGTACCCGCACACCAATTCTTGCAACCCACACCACCATCACTGTGTGTGTTACTACCCAATATGGTACCCAGTTGATGCTGGTTGATTTGCCAGGGCCTGAGTACTGGTAGATGTCAACCTCACACCCCGGCACTCACGGTAGGGGTGTCTCGGCGTGCTCCGCACCTGCTCGCACCTCCACCCACGACACCAGCGCATTCATCAGCTCGTCCACAAAGCCTGCGCATGCACAAGTTCAGGGGTTGGAAGGATGGGCTCTTGATTGCGGTGCACCGTGGGCACGCCAAGGCGAGCCCCATCAGGCATCGTCAAGTGGTCCTTGTTGCACGCAGGGGTGGGGTTTTGTAGCCAATAGGCGCAAAGCAGGTTAAGGAAGAGAGAAGCCGCGGCTGCCCAGTAGACACCGTGTTCAATGACAGCAGTACCGACACCGTGGCGTATTGCCTGTACTGCCTGTACCGCTTGTACCGCACCTGGGCCGTGGTCCACAGTATCCAGGTAGCCGTACCGGGCCATGGCCTGGTAAAACATGGGCAGCCTGTGGAGGCGGGTTGAGGCATAGGCGTGAGGAGTGAGGAAGGATGTGGGATTAAAACGATGTAGGTGAAGGCATCGCTGTCCTTGCAGGGCTTCGGTGCAAGGCCTCTCAGCACAAGTGGTACTGCAAGGAGGGCGCTGCTGCTGCTGCTGGCAGCCTGGAGTAACTAACACAGCCAGGATGAATGGCAAGATGAACGTCAAGGGATCGGAGGAAAACGCCGTATTATAATTATTATTATTACGTACGCACTGGGGCATCGCGCGGACCAGCAGCCGCTCCTCCTCAGGCACGTGGGGCAGTGGCAGGAACCGCACCATGAGGCACACGTTCACCGTGTGAATCTGCACGCATACACGGTGTGGCACCAAGCGCATGCGTGAAGCCGGCCCGCGGCAGGCTGTGGCATGTGTGCACCTGTCGCACGGGAAGGATTCAGACCTGAACTTATGTGTTGCTTGCCGGATCTGCTGAATCTGCTGGATGCCATGTGACGCATCATGTGAGCAGTACCAGCAGCAGTACATGTGCAGCATACAACAGGCGGTACAACGTACCGCCTCCACGTTGCGCATGAAGTGGCGCAGCACGGCCGGCAGGCCCTTGAGGTCGGGCGTGTAGTACAGCGCAAGGCCGGGCAGAATGACCTGTGGAAGTACAGCCAGGCAGTACAAACATACATCTGGCAGTACAAAGGTACATCAGGTTGCCGGGACAACCCTTCCCACGGCATGCACAGCTGCTGTGCTGTGCTGCAGGCACTGGCCACATGATGCGAGCAGCCAGTCAACCTGTTCTCCTACATGGCTCGGCCTACATAGACTGGCTGACATGGACCTAGCCAACCGTCTGCATGGAGCACACACCCAGCATGCATGCTGCCCTGCCTGCCACCCCTTCCCGCTTCACGCAAGCGAGCGCACTGCCCTAGCGGCTGCGCACCAGCGGGGTGTTTGGCGAGGTGCACAGCGCCAGCCGCGCGCGCCCCGTCAGCAGCACCAGCTCCTGCTGCATCACACCATCACCCAGTGCAGTGAGCAGCGTCCCGGACTCATAGTCACCCCCATGGACCTCCGTCGCCTCTGCGACAGGGCCCGGGCCCCCCTCGTATGGGGACCGGGGCGTGCTCGCATCACTGGTGGTTGTACTGCTCCGGCTCTGACAATCGCTCTCAGCTGCCGCAGCAGTGGCAGCGGTCTTGCCAGCGCCTGCCTTGTGAGAGGGGGCCTGGATGATGGATGACTCAGCGACTGCGCCACGCGGGCCCCCCTTGTGACCGACGCCCATCACACCACCAGGGATGCCTGTCTGGGGTGGGCCGTGGCCTGTGGGCACTGAGCTGCTGCCCCCATCTCCCATCACCTGAGTGATCGTGAACACATCCCCAGGCATCAGACGCTCATACAGGGCCAGTGCATGACGGCGCTGGCGCTGGCCCGCCCACCAAATGATGTTCACGCTCGCCATGAGCGCGGTCACCAGCAGTGCAAACCAGCCACCCCGTGGGATCTGCGGCCAGGCCAGGCAACATATATGTTCATGTATACATATATATTGTGTTCCCTACAGCTACAGGGGTGCGACAGGGGTGCCCCATGTCTCCCCTCTTGTTCAATGTGTTCATGGATTTTGTGGCACGCATGCTCCATGCTCAGTGCGACAACCGGGGGGTTGCCGGCTTCAAGGTGGCCTACCGCATCGACGGCCACCTGGTGACGCCCCCCCAAGGATGCACCCATACTCTGGCGTTGCAGATGCTGCTGTATGCCGACGACGTGGTGCTGCTGGCTCCTGATGCCCAGTCCTTACACACAGCCATGGTGGAGCTAGAGGCGCTGACTCAGGCCTGGGGGCTGCAGCTCAGCTATGGGAAGACCAAAATCATGGTGTGCAGCAGCCCCAGTGCGGCACCTGGTGTCGCCCAGCCGGTGTTGCATCCAGCATGCCAGCTGCCAGGTGGCTCCATGGAGCTGGTGCAGCATTTCAAGTACCTGGGTGGCGTAGCCCAGAGCAGTGGGGGGCAGGAGAAGGAGGTCAACACACGGTTGGCCTTGGCAGCGGCCGCTTTCAAGCAGCTGCTTCGTTGCGTGCTGCGCAGGACGCGTGTATCTGTCGATTCTAAGGT
>BDCZ01000339.1:7961-23156 GCA_001662365.1 Chlamydomonas applanata | reverse complement strand
GCCCCCCCCCCCCCCCACACACACACACACACAACACACACACGCACTCCTCAGCCAAACAGCAGCAGGGCCCGACTCCAGCCCAACCATAACGGTCAAGGCAGGCTCGCTAGATCGCAGCAGTACAACTGGCCCTGCTGTCCCATAACCACCGCCACGATGCGTCAGACGATAATGAGTCGAAGCAGTCCACATGCCAGCTGCACTTTCCCACGTGCGCTCTCTCGCCTTTGCACATGAGTCGCCTGCGGGACAGCATCCAGGGGAACACAGGAGATGCAACATGCCCTGCTGGACCTGTTGGGAACCTTGACAACGTGCAGCTGGGATTAGCCTCAACAAGACGGAGTGCACCGCCTGGGGTCAGCCCGAGCCAGATCACACAACAGGGGCAGGCGCAGCTTGCAAAACATACAAACCGCTACACCGTGTGTTGCGGACAAGGCAGGCGCTGCAGCAGCCGCTGCACTCGTGCACTCGGCGCACGCCCCCAGCTTCTACCCTCACCGACCACAGCACGCTGTGAAAGTATGCATCCATTCGATGTGCTGCTGCGCTGCTAACACGGCTTGTCAAATATATGTGCCGCGTTGCTGAGCTCAGTCGCAGGAGCGCGGGTGGGGCTGCTGGGCGGCCCTGGCCTCCCCAGGTGTCGCAGGGAAGCACCACCCACCTAGCACGGCCCGCCCGTGCCCAGTCAGCATGCAGTGGCAGGGCTGAGATGCCGGGCCAATCGTGCATCACCAGCTGGCAGCTGTATCACAGTACATCATGTCGTGTTTGCGTCCTACACGGCCGTCTTCATTTATTTGTAATTAAGCAGCTGTACCCTGCCACACCAGAGCTCACCGGGGCATACTCAAGTGGTTCCCTGGGGCATACAACATCCGCTGCATGGCTGTATCATACACAGCATGCACACCAAGGTTTGTGCTTTGTAGCCCTGCCGCTCACAGTAGGAGGTGCTGGCGGGGAGCTGGCTTTTTTCACGCTCCGCTCCTTCTGTTGCTGCGCCTGCATCTCAGCAGCTGGCTCATGTGCCAACACCTCTGCCTCCTGCTGCGCCACACCTGCGCCTTGGGCCGCTGCCTGCGCAGCTGCGCCACTTTGCGCTTCAACGCGTCGGCCTCCTGCTCTGCCGCATCGGCTGCTGCCTGTGCCTGGGCCCTCTGCTCGCGCAGCTGCGCAAGCCTCCGCTTCAGCCCCTTGGCCTCCTGCTGTCCTGAGTAAGCTGCAGCCTGTGCGGTGGCCCTCTGTTCCCGCAGCTGTGCCACCTCGTCATGTAGCTGATTGATCCTGTTCCGATCGCCCAGAACCATAGGGATGAACTCCTGCATCAGCTTGTTCCAGCCATCCGCTACTTCTCGCTGTGCAACTGCCAGCTCTTGTGTCATCCTTTCCTTCTCTGCCCAAGCAGCCCTTTGAGCTGCCAGCTCCTGTTCCAATCTATCTTTAGCTGCCTGCAGCTCTGCCCTTCGAGCAGCCTCCTTCCTCCGCTCCTCCTCCTCATGCCTGACCCGAGCCACACGCTCAGCCTTGAGCTGCTGCAGCTCCCGCCGCTGGAGCGCAAAGTCCTGGAAAAGCTTCCCCACAGACACTTGCAGCCTTTCAACGTCTTCATCCAGCAGCGGAGGGTTGATGTGCTGGGGCCCCGCACTCAACAGCAGTGGTGCTTGGGGCGCAGTGGCCGGAAACGGGCACGCCAGCTGGCGGGCAACCAGCAGAGACTGTATTGGTCGCGGAGCTGACAGTGGTGACTGTGCATCCTGGGGGCTGGCTAGTGATGGCTGTGCTGCCCGGGGAGCGGCCGCCGGTGCAAGCGCTTGCCAGGTGGCGGCTCGGGGTGGCAGTGCTTGCAGTGGGCCACCTGCCTCCTGTGAGCTGCTGCTGGCTTGCAGAGCCTGCATATGCCCACACGTGGTGCATGGGTGAGCGCGCCCGCATCAGCACAACACTACCTGTTGTGGGTCCTGAGACATCTTGGCAGGTGTCTGGTATGAGACTTGGACCAGACTCAATAACAACAAACAGGGATTAACCAGTCACTCCTGATCTGGCACCACCCGTGGCAGCCACCCTTTTCAATTTTCAGTAACTACCTGTAGTAAGTAAAGCAGGCACAGATATCATGCGGCCATAATGCACCGTTGCAGTAACACACGCCACGGGTGCAGAGCCCCGCGCCGTGGTGGTTCCCACCTGGATAGCTGACCTGCTCCTCTGCACAGCAGCCAGCAGCCCAACAAGCGCGGCGGCATTAAGAGCATCGCACCGTTGATGGTCTGATGCGCGCTGCACCCCGCAAACATTACACTACCCCACAAGCGTCGTCACGCCCACGCACGCTACAAGCCTACAACGAATGTTGCTAATCCTGTCTCGCGGCAGGCATCTATGCACCATGATGGGCGTATGATGTAGCCAACTCACACACACGCCTTCCCTGAGCTCACCTTGGATGGACGCTGCATGGCGTCTGGGCCTGGGCCTGGGCCTGGAGCGAGCTCAGCCCCGCGTGCTGCTGCAGCCCCCCGCTGCTGCTGGCGCTGAAGACGGGTCTGCATAGCGCTACGTGCCTGCTGGCTCGGCAACATCCAGCTGCGCCTCTGCCCAGGGCCAGGCCATGAGTCGTCATCAGACATTGAGGACCCACCCTCTTCCTCCTCCTCCTCTTCCTCCTCCACCTCGTCCCCATCCTGCAGGTGTTTGCGCCAGGAGCAAGCATTAACGACCTCAGGCCTGCCATCGTGGTAGTGCCGCAGGGCCAGTGCTGCCGTGGACTAATGGCGGTGCATCTGCGGGGTGTGCCTATGAGGTGGGGCAGTCTGTGCACGCCTGAACCTAGGACAATTCAGATTTGGAGCGGCTGCTGTGCGCACAGTCCCTCGCCACGCATTCACACTTGGCTAAGACTCGCCTCCAGATATGTTTTGAATGCCTCATCCTTGGCGACGGGATGCGCCAGCCTCCAGAACCCTGCCAACCGCTTGCCCTGCTCAGTCCACGCAACCTGTCACGCAGCAAACAGCATGATAGTGAGTACTGCCGTATTGCCGTACCGCCGTACTGCAGCCCAAGGGACTGAAGACCCAGGTGAACCCACACTGCATGCCCCTCACAATTTCCTGGATAGGCCAGGCAATGGATGCTGTCAGAGCCACTCACAAATTTCCAGGCCGGCTTGTGGCTGCATTGCATTTTGAGGTGATCCCATGGCTTGACCAGCTGAGAGTACTTGACCATCTTTGTGGTCTGGGTCTGGGGGTCGAACACGCCCATTAAATTTGAATCCAGCCACGCCTGCATCTTCTGCTGTGCGAGCTGCTTCTGTGCCTCGACCTGGACGGGCCCAGCCATGCCTCGGTCTGCAGGGCATGTGCAGCATGCACAGCGTTGGCCACCTGAGCTGCACCCTACACAATTGATAGGCATGCACATGGGCGTGAGCCCCGGTTGGCGCACTGTTTCGCAGGTGCAGACCATACGCCATGGGCCCTGCTGAATTGATCCCATGGCTGCAAACACTAGGTGTGTCCTCGGCCATCAATGTATGGGCTGGCCCATACAGTGTTGGATGCACACCTTGCGAAGCACTACCCGCGCCAGTAGGTGGGAGAGTTAACAACCTACCCCCGAGGCTTGACATGCCTCCACCCTCGTGCGTCAATCCTCTTCCCAACTGAGAGGAGAAGATGTGTTAAAAGAGCAATGGCTTGATCTGCTTATGCATATAGTATGGTGCAAAGCTGCAAACTCTCAGTCCTGTGAACTCGACGTATCAAATGTCCTTGTTCTTGCATCTGGCGATGCCTGGATAACATCAGATCAGAATTGTTGCTGAATTCCCCCTCCGCACTGCCGAGTCATACTGCTTCCTAGCGACAGGAGATGGGTGATTTGCATGGCGAAGATGCGATACCGTGGCACATCTCAGTTAGCTGGATGACCACATGTATGAGCTACCGTAGCTGCACTGCCTAGAGCTGTACTGCCAAGAGGCTCGGTATACATAGGGTATGTGTATGACGCTACTGCAGCATTCCTCGGCTCATCGACGCAGCGATCGACGATTGCACGGCTCTCCCACTCCCCTCCTCACACCCCCGACTTTTTGTTGGGTCGCACTGGTGCCATCCTCTCGTTCATCTTTGTTTAGCTCAGGGAACATGCAGGTCGCACGGGTGGCCGCCAGGCCTTTCACCGCGACTCGCGCCCGCGCGGCTGTGGTTGTGCGCGCTAGCGCTGTGGCTGCACCTGTCAAGGTGCCTGTGAAGGCAGCTGATGGCAGCGACAAGGGCACTGCTGAGCTTGCCCTGAAGGTTGCTGGGGAGGCTACCGCCAATGCTGTGGTGCACAGATACTCTGTGATGGTGCTGCAGAATGCCCGCCGGGTAAGGAAACTGGGGAAGGATTTCATTGCGGCTTTGGGGTGGGGGTTTGTGGATGAGGGCCGACTTCATTGAACTACCGCGTCCTAGCATCACTGCAGCTCTCAATTGGCGTTGCGGCTAAGGAAGCACTTGTGGCCATGGGCAGGGTCAGGCACCATGGGCCACATGCAGGGGCTGAACCAGCCATGCTGCACCATGCATGCAGGGCACTGCCAGCACCCTGACCCGCACAGAGGTGCGCGGTGGTGGCAAGAAGCCCTACGCCCAGAAGGGCACGGGCAATGCTCGCCGTGGCTCCAACACCTCCCCCCTGTTCCCTGGTGGTGGCATCACCTTCGGCCCCAAGGTGCGTCGTTGCAACACGATTGCTGTATGGGTACTGGATCCTGATGCTGCATCATCTTCATCTGTTGCTACATGATGTTTTGTGCCCTGACCTGACACGTTTGTCGCTGCCCAAATCGGTCTCTGGTCGCAGCCCAAGGACTGGGGCATTAAGATGAACAAGAAGGAGCGCCGCCTGGCGTTGGCCACCGCTCTGCAGAGCGCTGCTGCTGACATGATTGTGGTGGAGAGCCTGGCTGGGCAGGTCGAGGACAAGAAGACCAAGACGCTGCTGTCCATCCTGGAGAAGGTGAGCAGCACAACCACAAGGGAGGTTGTGGTGGCACAGTAGCGGCAGCTGGCATGAGCAGGCGCAAGGCAGCATGCAGCCGGACGGGCCATGACAGTATGCGCTTGCATGGCGCCAATATGGCACCTGGTCACACATTTGTTAGGCTTGTGTGCAGGGCATGGGCTGGCTAAATAGTACAGCGTCGAGCTGGCTGGGCTGGACAGCGCATGGCTCCTTGCACACATAGTGGTCATGGCATGGTGGCGCGACACACGCAGTCCATGAAGCACATGATTCATGGTCTGTTTTCAAGAACAAGTGTGTTCAGTAATCTGCCGTTCTTTCACCAGCCCGCTGGCCAGCTGCGTGCGCAAGCTACCACCGCTTGCTGCTCCAGCTGCTGAACGAGTGCAATCACGCGATCACATTCGTGCGCATGCAGCTGGGCGTGAACCCCATGGAGCGCAAGGTGCTGCTCATCACAAAGGACGCGAATGAGCACGTCACGCTGGCTGGCCGCAACGTTGAGAAGCTGTTCATCAACACCGCGGGTGCGTGGCATGGGCATGCACGGCACTGCGCATGCGGGGCATGTGCATGGGCATGCCGAGCAACTGGCCGCCAGGCACGCATGGGGCGCGGCGCCAGTGACAGCGGCATGTGCTGGCGCATGGGGCACGGCCAGCTGCCATCAGCGTCTTCAGCACACAGCGGAGCAGCACTGGAAACAGCGCGCATGGAACGCGGAGGATGGTGACCAAGCCATGGACTGCCTGTGCAGTCACAGACCCACAGTGTGACTGCACAGGCAGTCACACGTCCATGGCTTGGTCACCATCCAACCAAGCCCATGGACGTGTGGCCACGGCTTGGTGACGTGGCATGAATGCCACAAGCAAGTTTGATTATGGCGCCTCAGTCGGGACGTGCAGCCACGTGCAGCAGCTAGGTGCACAGCTAGGCACACACCTGTGGAGTGCCATCCTGGATGCATGGGGTGGCTGTGAACAACAGCAGCAAGCAGCTGATAGATGGGCGCACGGCAGGCAGGCACGCAGGCAGGCACACTGTCAGCACAAATTACACCAGGGTGCAATGGTTGGGGTCCAGCGGCAGGGTTTGTCACACATGCAGTCGTTCGCATGCTGCATGATACCCATTACCTCGTACCACATTCCGTATACTTGCCTGGATCACCACCCCTTCATCCCCACCGCACCTGCCTGAAGAGGGCTGGCATGTGTTGCAGCTGCGGCCCCTTCAAAAGCTGACCCTTCCTTGCCCTGCTGCTCCCCCTGGCCTTGCTGCAGGTGCCATCAAGATTCTGGACCTGCTGCGCGCCGACCACATCGTGATTGAGAAGGACGCGCTCGCGCACGTGCAGGCCTTCTACGGCGGCAGCCAGTAAGCAGCGGGGCTGCAAGGGCAAGGCAGGCATGCGCGCCGCAGGCCGCTGCCCTGCAGTTTGCAGCGGCTGTTGTTGCGGGCGCAGCTGGCGGCAGCTTGAGGCAGCTGTTGGGCGCAGTGCAGTGCAGGGGCGGTCCTGCACTGAGCGTACCGCCTGTGCCAGTTTTGAACACGCAGTTTCTGGGGAGGGCACCGGGGTGTGGGCGGGGATCGTTTCGGGTCAGGGTGGGGAGGGCTTGTGGGATGGCATGCAGGTGTGAGGAACAGCTTCCAGGGGCCGGGGCTCACACACATGCCCTAGGCGCAGGCAGAAGAGCTTGGGCGCTGTGCTGGGGAGGCCGGGCTGTGCCACACCAGCCGCCCCACAGTTTTGAACATGGAGTGGGGCGTGGGTGGTGTGTGCGCGCGCTCCGTGCCACAGCTGGCCGCCCGCTCAGGGGTGGGCAACTGCCCCTGTGTTTTTTCAACGACGCAGGTGACGCATGTGTAATGCAACGCTGCAGGCTCTGTAGACGGCATCCCAATGTACCCACTTTTTACAGCCCAGCAGCAGCAGCTGGTGCAGCCATTGGCATGTGGTGCTCTGGTTCATCCTTTTGCAGGCCAGGGAAACCCAACAGCACCACAGTCATGGTTTGAACTGCAGCATCACACACAGGAAGCAGCAGCAGCTCCCCTCGCCATCTCAAAGTGGCAGCCTCTTGTGGATTTCTCATCCATGCCACATGTCAAATCTGCTCAGGTGAGAATGTTATGCACGCAACTGCAGGCACCGTGATTTGAAGTCATGGGTACAAATGGCTGACTCGCGACCTGCCTACCAGCCACTCAGACTGGATTTGGAATAAGCATATGACATGGAGATTACGCTGAGATGCATCCCATCTGCTCCTCATAACCGCTCCCATCTGCTTGCAAGCGGTGCCCGCAATGGCAGATTGCCATGCGACCATGCAGTGAGCCCCAGCTGCTCCACAATGTCCACATGGTGTAGGGTTCATTGATGCTTCCCCTCCTTTTCCTTGACCTGCGGGCACAGCAGCAGCAGCAGGCCATATGCAGTGCATTGGCACGAACCCACAGTGCCACCACACCCAAAGCAAGCTCATACTGCAAAGCGGGGGAGACGGCCCTTGCCAGCACCAAAGGGTGGCGCCCCTTCAGCCGCTAATCGGACACCCCCACACACAACCAGCTTGTTGCAATGTAGGCACACAAGCAGCTGGGGCGCGCTCACGGTCAGTGTGGCAGCGTAGCCAACGGCCAACACAGAAAAGATGACCTGGGAACCTGAATCCTGCATAGACCCTGCCCCACACCATCTCACTCCATGCTTAACCAGGACCGCACCTGTGGGTACACAAAGTGTGACCACACGTTGGCCATGTAGATGGCCAGGCTCCAGGCCGCGAGCAGCGTGGCCGCCCACAGGCACACGTACGCCGCGAGCGCCAGCCGCTCAAACTCAACGACCCCTACAGGTTGACGGAACGATACCGGAATGATACTGATTTAATTAATAATATTAACACGGCGTGTCACAGATGTGTCTGCATTTGGTGATGACTTATTGATGGTTTATACTATGAATCTATGATAAGGACAGGCAGCCAATAGTGCTGGGCCCTGGCCTGACACGACATACTTCAGCCACCCGCAGGGGCGGTCACTTCATGGCGAGGGATGAGATCATGGCAGCAAAGCTTACAGGTGTGGGGCGGTGCCGGCACGCACCCACTAAAAAGGGCGGCAGCATGCGCCCCATGTCTGCTGCTGGCTGCCGCACCACCAGCAGCACGCTCATCGCCACCATCTGTAGTGCTGTCTTCCACTTGCCAAGGCTGTTCACTTTCACTGCCTGCGCAGAGGAGCGTATATGCTCAAGGATCTGTCACCGTCACCTTTGGGGTGCAGGACTCAAAAAAAATGATGAAATGAACTAGGGAGGGGGGTTTACATGTACACAGGCAAACAGGCCCCCATCGGCATGCTGTGGTGCAGTGCCAGCCACACACACCTTGTGTGCGCCGCCGCCCGCCGCTGCCGCCCACTCGCGTAAAGCGCTCATCGTGATCTCACGGCAAATCATGATCGCGACCTGCGCAGTTGCATGAAGTACAGCTGTAGCGTGAGGCAGTGGCGTGATGAGGATACCCGCACCTCTCTCTCTCTCTCTCCCTCTCTCACCCTTGTCTGCCTGTTCAGCTGCCAGCAGCCGGCTCAGGCATCTGATGCCTGAAACACGCTGAGGCACGCTCAGTTGCATCGTCCCCCCGTCCAACCACCCGCATGTGTCTTACCGGCAGGACCATGACGCGTGTCGTGATGGGCGTGGGTGGTGCGGTGGTCAGCAGGATGAGTGATGTCGACACCCTATGGCAGCGGGCATGCCAATGGGTGATTGCGTGATCAATCTGATCATGGATCCAGATAACCTACGGGTCCGTAAACCCTGAACCCTGAACCATGAAACCCTTCCTGCTCATGAAAAAACATGCACATGGTGTGTCAGGTTTCAGATGCTTGGGCCAGCTTGGTCCTGGGTGACAGGCTCTGTCATGCAAGAGTGGTATCCTTGCAGTACGGCTGACGATCTGTCGATGATTATCATGGGTGGAGCAGTACGCTCGAGCAGTACGGCAGCACACACTGTGAGCCAAGCCCTGCCCCTCAGGAGGACCCACGCTCCCACCAACCGCAAGCACCGGTGCTGTATTGTCAAGCCCCATGTTTGCTAACGTGACCCGGCCCCCTGCACACCATCACATAGCAGTGATGTTGCTGTAACAAAACAGGTGCTGCTTCACACATCACGCAACCACATAGCACACGGCAGTAATAATAGTAAAATTAGTAATAACACAGCAGTACAGTGGCACAAATCATACTATAACGTAGGTCACACTTGCACCCACATGATCTTGTCCGCCACGGGGTCCAGGAACGCACCAAACACGGTAGTGATCTTGAGCTGCAGTGCAGCAGTACAGGCAGTACAGGGTATAAAGCATGAACGCTTGAAGCTGCTGCCCCAGCAGCTCGCGGCAGCACGATTGTGCCACGGTTTGCACACCTGCAGGTGCTTACACCTTCACCTGCCCACTCAAGGAGCCCTCTTCGCCTGTTAGCTGCCCCGTTGCGAGCGCTCTCCACACAGGGTGAGCTGCCAACCCTTCCCCTCCTGCATCTGCTTGCTTACAATCAGTTCCCTTTACAGGGGCAAGGGCAACCGACCTGCCCTCTCCACTGCACTTCCTCACTTCTGGCTGCCTCATGGCTGGTAGTCCAGCAGCAAACTGATTGCAGAGACGACCCTTTGGAGTACAATCCCGGTACAATCCCCTGTTCCAGGAACTGTCTAACGATAATAATAATAATAACACGGCGTGTTCCAGGAACTGTCTGCCTAAGAGAATTCTGCTGGAGCAGGGGCAGCTGTGGTGTATCCTGTACCTGTGTGAAGGACTGCGTAGTGTGTAGACTTTGTAGAGTTTGTACCCATTCCCAGCAACACCCACCCGCCGCGCCAGGTAGCCATCCAGCCAGTCAGTGAGGGCTGCAGCGATGAACACGATGGCGCCAGCAATGGGGGAGTAGCGCCATGGCACCTCCCACAGTACGAGCATCACAGGCACTGCGGTCAAAGGCCACGGTCACGGTCATGGTAGCAGCATCAGCAGAGATCTCGGATGCCGCATATGTCACATGTGCACTGCCACAACAGCAGGTTATGGTTATGGTTACACAGGCTGAGGCGCAAAGCACACTGGAACAGCAAACGCGGCTAAGGAAACCGACCTAGCCTGCAAGCAGGTACACAACACGCCACCAGGTCCAACAGTGCCGTGTGTCCCAGTGTCAGTGGCAGCAGTCAGCAACACCCCACAGGCCATGCGCCTTCACTGCTACCTCAACCTTGCCCACTGGCTTCCCCGGCCTGCTGCTGCTGCTGCTGCTGCTGCTGCACCCCACGCACGACCCTGTGGACCTCCCAGGTCCTATGTGAAACATCTTCTGCTTTAACAAGTTGAATGCCTGCTCCTGCTGTGGTTGCAGGAGCGGCAGTACACGCCAGTGCTGTACATCATGAATGGCGGTACACATGAGACATGACGCACCCATGACGAGGCGCGCGAAGGTGAGGATGTTGGGGATGGTGAGGATGGGCTGTCTGACACGGGGTGGCAGTGCAGGCGGGTGCTTGGCAGCAACCTCAGCGGCAATGTGGCGGTACGTCTCTGACCGGCGGTCTAGAGGTGAAACGATCGATTCCTGTAGCCAGCCATGCACCCGAGCAAGGGAACCGTCGGTGTGTGCCAAAGCAAGCATGGACACGGCAGCGTGGACACTATATGGCAAAGGCTGTGTCCAGGCCCAGGTGGCAGTGCAACGTGTGCCAAGCCAATAGTAGCCAGTAGGCTGCTCATTTGCTGTACGTATGGCCATAGCTTCCCAGCTTCTGCTGTAGGTGTACCGGGTGCACGGTGCACGCAGCACGTCATGCTTGCCATGGTGCATGGACCATGCAAAACGCAAGCATGCAGCTTCCATATGATTCCCTGCTTGCCGTGATCGCTACTGCGCGGATGCACGTTGTGCTCCAAGCGCTGATCATGAGGATAAAAGCAAGACGTGATGGCTGCTGAAACGACCATCGACACCCTGTCCGCACCTGCTCCTTAGCAACCAGCAACAATGGAATACGTGGAATTTCTTCTCCATCTGGAGCAGCGCCTTTCGAAGCCATTGATCTTAAACCCCAGTTACAGGGTCCCTTGGGATGCAACACACGCAGTGATCAAGGTATGCAGTCAACAGCCGGGATCTGATGTAAAACGCGGATGGGCAGTTCACAGGGTCACAAAAGGTACGAAGGTGTCACTGGTGAGTCGATATTTTGCGATTGCTGCCTTTCGACTCAGTTTTGCTTCTTTTACATATCAAGATGCAGTATCAAATCGTTCATCACAGCCATCGGTGTACATTAGCTCGCCAAGCACCTGCTGCACAAGCCCGGCAAAGCAGCTGCGTTGCTCAGCATGACAGGCATGCATCCGTTGTGTTGCCACAACAATGTGGGAGGGCGCCGCCACAGCCTGCGCATGCTCGTACAGCCACATGCAGCGCATGGCAGGGTGCCGAGCCCACAGATCTCAATGCAGCAGCTAGATCCAGCACTGCTTCATGGCCTAATGCCGGCAGCAGCCGACGGCACATGTTGCTAGCAGGCACAGGCATGGTACTAGGGGCGGCCCCCTCCATTGCTGTCAGTGGAGTGGTCACCCCACCAACCGCCTCTGCCCTGCCGCTCGCGCCGCTGGGCGGTGTGGTGCGTGTGGGTGGAGACAAGCTCACCAACCTGACCCCTGATCAAGTCAAGGTACAATGGCAGAGGGCTGCCGTAGCAGTGCTGTGTGCAGCTGGTATGGCTTGAGTCGTTGAGGTCAGGTTCTTGCATCCTGACCTTGGACGTCTATGTCAAGGGCAATTGAAATTGCAGCAACGCAGGGCAGGGTTCGACGGGTTCATTATTTTTTCCTCTCCTACATTTGATCGTTCATGTGCCAGGACATCCTCGCACGTGACCTGAGTGAGGGCATGTACTTCATCACGGGTGACCTCACCCCTGAGATCTTTGATGACGGGTGCAGGTGTGGCTGTGAGCGCTAGGCCTAGATCTGCGCATCCATTTCCCACCTATGACCACACGCTAGCGATGCTTGTATGTTACACAACTGGCTTTACCCTGATCCTACTGCCCGCTATAGTGCCTTCCGCCGGCAGCTGCATGCCTGTCTGCCTGCCTACCGGCTTGTCTGTTGTGCACAGTGCATGCCTGTGCTCCCGTTCGGCATGTGCACGGCGCGTGCTGCAGCGGTGGCAGAGGCGCTCACGCAGTGACTGGCTGCCTGTGCCGTGGCGTGCTGACAACGCAGCTTCGTGGACCCCACCAACGCTGTGACGGGGCTGTCCAAGTACGTTAAGGCGCTGGGCATCTTGTTTGACCCTGCATGGTCCAAGGTGGGTTGGATTGTTTTTAAACCGTTGGATGTTGTAGTGACAAAAGCTGCAGGGTTGCGCTTGTGATCAGCTGCACAATCTGCGATTGAGGTGGGCACCAATGCAGCACAGCAGCAAATGGCAGCAGCACATGGTGCTTTACACAAGCGAAAGGGTTGGGTCTGACTATAAATAATATATAGATAACACGGCGTTTCGCAGATTCATCTGCTTGCCGGAGCCCATCAACTAGAACTTCCTTAAGACTATAGAGAGCCAGGTGCCTGCACGGTGTTCCAATTGGGTCTGACCCTGCGTCTGATTTCCTCAAACAATCTCATGAAGCATCCTGTTGTGAAGTGCGGCTGCTACAGCATGCGTGCTTGGAACGCACTCATTGATGCTTGATCCATACTGAGAGATTCTTTGCTTGCGTCATCATTATTGCCATGCCCCGTCTTGTCTTACTTGACTGTCGCATTGAATGCAACGAACAGCCTGCCATACGTGCTTGCGACCTGCACCATCTACCAAACATTGCTGCCCACATCAACATGTCAGCGTGACGGATACCATATGTGGGTGTACCACCCACGTGCTGACGTACTGCCCACATGCACTGGCATATGTACTGCCCACATGCGCTGGTGCACGCGTTGTGCAGGTCATCCTGAAGGACATCCGCGTCACAGGGCCTCACACAATTGAGGCTGACTGGGTGCTGGGTGGCTGGCTGCGCTCCGAGTACTTTGCCTGGCAGCCGAAAGTGGAGCCGTTCAGTGGTGAGTGGCTTACAGCATGATGACCGCAGGCATGTCAGGGCGTGGTTACTCTGTGCCTCTGGTCCATGTTCTGCAGCTGTCGGTTGCACGGACCTCCAAAGCAGGGTGGGGCAGGCGGGCTGGCGGGCCGGGGGGTGGGGGGTAGGGGGCTGGGGCAGAAGGCGCCATCTCCTCTGATGCCAGTCCCTCGATCCTGCGCCCCAGCCCATGCGTACCTGCGCCGCCTGCCGTGTCTTGCCACGAACACTAGTGCAAGCCTGATGCGTTGAGATGTGTACTGCTTGCCTCCTCCTGATGTGTGACATGTGTGACTGGCGGCCCTCACAGGTCACACTGTGTACACGCTGGGCGCCCAGGGCCTCATCATCAGGCAGGACCAGACATGGAGTATATCAGGGCTGTCTGCATTGCAGCAGACGTTCACGCCGGTGCCCGGGCCCAAGTACAAGCTGCTCTAGACAATACCGTGCTACGACAAAGTCAGCTGCCACGAGCCAGGCTTACCTTGGAACTCTATCCATGGCTTTGGCACGACTTGCAGTTTACATGAGCCCGAGCTTGCCCCCCTGGAAAGTCTGCTCCCTGCTCATTGTCCACAGCCCAGCATCTTTTTACATGCAGCATGCTGTGACACATGGCATCAGGCAGATCTGGTTCAGTTGACTAAGCAAGTACAGTCATGCAAGCATCCCAAGCATGCACTTGCAACCTTGTACCCCGAGGCCCTTCCAGCCTGTGGTTAGAAGCTTAATCATGTCCCTGAAGAACTATGCTTCTTGGCTGCAAAGCTAGTATCAAGCTTCCATCAGCAACCGTTGTCAGCTGCTATATGGCTGCTGTGTTGAGAGCACAAACAGGATGCCTGCTTGACAATTATTCAAAGGAAGAAAGCCAGTTCTTGGAGCCAGTTGGAAGGCACCCTGGAAGCCACCCTCAAGCAGGTTGCTCAGAGGTCATACAGCAAGTCCACAGGTTGAGGCGTGCCTGGATCAATTAGCTCTGTCCACACACGCCCAGTCCCATTCAAGTTGCATGCAGCTGCTGCCCTTGCCGGCACAGGCGGCGCATAAAGAGGTAGCGCCGCACGCCATCCGCCACGGCATAGGGTGCGACCAGCATGGGCGCCGCACGTGCTGCACCGCGCAGTGCATGGCCAGTTGCCCAGCCACCTGCCACAAGCCAAACACTGAGGAAAGATCCATAGCCGGCGGCATGGGGGTACAGGCACGGCAGTCGCGAAGGCAGGAGAGGCGCTATGAGGCACATGATCATCATTAGGCGCGTGGGGTGGGTCACCAGGTCGACTGCTTTGTCATGGAGGGCTGCCACAACTGGCGGCTGGAACGGTACAGCACCCAACACATGTGCCAGGCCCAGCAAGGTGTGAGGCAAGAACCACAGCCCATACGCCACTTCCATGAGGGCCTGCCTGCCCCCTCGGTACCCCTTCAGCCACAGGAAGCCACTTGTCACAGCTAAGGGCAGGTACAGGGCTGCAGCGGCAGCTATGAAGGCCCAGTCCTGGCTCGGGCTCGTGAGGCTCCAGGTGGGTAGTGCACTGGCTGCCGTGCCCACCACTGACACGAACATATGGATACCCAGGTACAGGGGCACACGCGTGGCGAGGTGGGCTGCGTATGCCACCTCCATGCCTGGCGGCTGGAAGCCATGCAGCATGGTGCGCAGCACCCATGCGCGCTGTGTTGCCACGCGGGCTGCAGCTGCACACAGTGCCTTGCTGGGCGGGCTGGGCTGGGTGGCTCTGCTTTGGCTATAGATGTTTGCCTTGCTGCCGCTGCCACCGCTGCCGCTGCCGCTGCCGCTGCTGCTCGCCTCTGCCGCCTCCTGCACCTCCCCTCCCAGCGAGGTCCGGGCTGGCGTGGTTGTGCCCTGCTGCTGCTGAGAGGTCCCAGGGGTAGAGTCAGCCATGCGCAGCCTCGCTGCACTGGCCAGCGCCAGGAGCGCACGGGCAGCGTCACCCCCTGGGCAGCTCCAGCCA
>BDCZ01000338.1:51765-68492 GCA_001662365.1 Chlamydomonas applanata | reverse complement strand
CCCCCCCCCCGCGGGGTGTGCAACTCATGTGGTTCAAGCACCTAATACCTGCGTGACACTACCATGGCGCTATGTGCTTGCTGTGGGCCGGCCGCCGATGTACTGTATGCATGGCCACATCCTGTGCGGTTATCGTGCAGTGAAAGCCATGCAGGAAGTATCTAGCATGCTCTATCACCGAGCATTGATCTAAAGCACGTTGCTGCAAGGTCAGAGATGCCCTCGGGTAGTTGTCAACCCGGGGTTCTTTGGTAGTGCATGGTAGCCCATGCTGTGATGCTGCTCGAGTGCATTGTTGAATGCAGCTCCACACGGACCCCGCACAGGACATAGGCGATGATAGTGATCCCCATGAAGCCCCATTTGTGCATGTGCTTGCTTGGGCATAGCTCTGCATCCCCAGAGAGGCAAATGCATATGAGCCATGGATACAGACTGGAACAATGGTTGTTCTCAACGCACCTGGCCAGGGAAACAGCCAAGCGTCAATGTAAAACATGTCTGCCTCCTCTGGATTCGCAGTGAAATGGGAGCTGTTCCGTAACATGGTCATGAAAAGCGAATCCATCCCATAGTTCCTGCATGGCAAGCATGAGGGCAGCGACCACTTGTTTACGATGGGTGATAGTAAGGTTTTAGTATGAACCACAGTCCTCATGCAACCCACATGGCCATGTGTGAACATGCATGTGGCACTAGGCGATGTCCATGCACCAAGACCGTTGAACGTCAAGCCACCAAACTTTGACCATAGCCGCAGGATCTCTAGGGCTTCATGAACGGCCCGTCGCGCCTGGCTAGAGAGGCCCCTGTGGCCGGGACCGGCAGTACTTATGGCCAGGCTGAGCGCCGAAGGGGCTGCCACTACCTTTGCAGCCATGTTTAAGCAACCAAAACACTTTCATTGCCCGTCGCGGCTTGCTAAGCTGGAGGATTTGAAGGTCTTAGCAAATGCCAGTTTGTGACAGCCGACGTCTTGGAGCTGTTCAAGTAGTACACTTACTTGTCAGTAATGTCCATGCAACCACCGCCATGCTCTGAACACCTGCGACTTGATAACGATTTGCAAATGATATCGCAATCTTTCACATTTAAATCTTTATATAGAGCATCAATAGTTACTCACGTCCTGTACTGTTGAAGCTCTGGCACATTTTCGTATGTGTAGATTAGTGGGCGTACACGTGTGCCCTCTATAGAGCGTGCAAATATCAGCGTTAGTGTGGCTAGAAGGGCAGCGAAGCCCATGTTGAAAGCAAACTACTATTTTGGCTGCCACTTGCGGCGAGATGACTTTGTCATAGTATTAGATTTCGAATCAAACGCTGAACATGTAAGGGAACCGCTGATCCTATCATGTGGGCGTGTAGATTCTTGTTTTCATGATTACTTGCGTTACGGCCGTTCTTTACTGGGTCGGTGAGCAGTGTGCAAAGAGTCCAAAATGCCAAAAATGCCACAGTTGCCCTTAATGCTCCCGCAGCGTTGGCGCAACGCCAATGTGCACAATCGCTCTACACACAGAATAGGCCACGTTAGGGTGGTTGATCTAAGGGCCAGCCGGTACAGGCGGGTGGAGGCAATCTTTCGGCCTGTTTCCAATGTAGCTCAAGCTTGCCTGTGCGAGGCACCTGAGATATCCAATGAGCATCTCAGACGAATAACCGACCGTCAACTGACGTCTCACACCCCTGAATTCTTTGAAGCAGGCCTCCCCTGCTTCAGGCGTTTAGGCAGCGTGTGAGCTCACCCATCAGCGCGGTCAGCGGGCAGTCAACGGATGCCTGCGACTGCTCCGGGCAGCTAGCAAGCGTGTGCAAGGGCCCTGACAATATGATCTGCTACATCTAGGTCATCGCTACGCTGACCATACTTTCTCAGGAGCATTTACCCCATGGCATGCCTGTAAACTGCCTGTACTCGCTAGATGTAGCTGTTCCCACATAATACCGGCAACATGCACGTTGAAAACTCGTTGCACATGCAACGTGGCCGCATGGAACTTGGACATGGTGTACCATGTGATGCCTTCTATGCAGCACCGAAGGTGCAAGCCTAGATGCGTGCAAACATGCAGCAACTAACGCTGAGACAGCCAGCACGCAGCTGCCGACCAGCAGAACCTGAGCCTGAGAGCATTGGAAACGCAAAGTCTCAGACTCGGACCCGTGACCCTTAAATGACATATGAGTGCCCTGCTTATTTGAACAGGCGGTGTAATACAATCATCAAGTTTGCAAGTGAGCTGGGCTGCAGCGAGCTTACAGTGCAGCGCGGGAGGCTGCTGCCAATCAAGCTTCAGGGCAGGAAGGGGGGCATGCGGAAGGTAAGCACGTGGCCAGTTCAGCTGTCGCCAGTTCAGCTGTCTGTGCCCAAGCAAATTCTACAAGCACTGCGAGGTCCTGCTATTTGCGAATAGCCCACTTGCTGTCCCTACTTGAAACTTTGAAGCATGCTTGCTGCTCCCCAGCACCGTGGCTGCACCCTGTGCTGCTGCTCGACCCCCGTTCTCCTTAAAATTGCTGGCGCCCTGCGCGAGGATGGCGTCAAAATCCGGCTGGGCTCTGCACCTGCCTCCGTGGCAGAGAGGAACACATTCTCAAGTATGCACATGGGCTCTAGCCATCGCAGATCAGCGCAGCGCAGCCTGCGCAAAGCGTGAGCGTGAAAGTTTGGGCAAGCCGGGCCTTCAATAATTTCCACCATTTTCACCAATCTGGTGCCACCGGACACTAAAGTTGAGAACGGCAATAACATAGCGATGTGAAAAAATTAGCAGTTTTCTAGAAGTAATGATCTAAAAACCGCCTTGCGTGCCCTGTCGGCTCTGCTATGCACAACAGAGCCGACAGGGCACGCAAGGCGGTTTTCAGATCATTAGTAAAAGAGGAATGCCACCCACGGCGGGAGGTGGCCTTGAGTAATGCCCAAAGGCACCGCACGGAGGCACAGCATTGGTGCGCACTCACACAAGAACTTGATGCAGGTGCCTGCTCAGGGCATGGCATGGCCACACGACTCACAACAAGCAGGCCTCGGGAAGAGAACCCACCAAAACCCAGGCTGAATACGTAACCGCAGGGAAAAGAACGGGAGGTGAACGGGCCAACACACACCACGACAGCACGTAACGAGGTGGCGGACAGGCTGCCAAGACCGGCAGGCATGGATGCAAATTGTGTCGAGCTGCCAGTGCCGCGGTTGGCGCAAAGCCGTGTTATGATGATCCTGCATGATGTTGGCCATCCCCAGCTGGGTGCCTATGCCCAGCTGGGTTGCAGCTAGCCTGTCCAGCAGGGGTAATCCATGCCCGTGCTGGTGCCAGGCGGCATCGATAGCAGCCTATGTGCAGCGGGGGACCAGATCTCTGTCATTGGCAGAGCCCCGTGCAGACCCCCATGTTGCCTTCACTGCCTGCCTGCGCGTGTGCGGTCTGTGGCGGTTGGAGGCACCATGCTCATGCGGGGACTGTGTCCCGCTGCAAGGGCCCAGCAGCAGGGTGCTGGACTATGGGTTTGCGTGGCAGCTGTGCTGATAGTAGCTGTGCTGGTGATAGCTGTTGGGGTGTTGCTGGGCGGGGTGCGCTGCCCCCTGGGCAGTGCTGCATGCAGCTGTGTGCAGCTGCCCCTTGCCCGCTGGCCCCCATGCGGCTGCTCATGCATGCAGTGGATGGCATGCAGTGTGTCAGGCTGCCGCCCCCCCAAGGTCGGCCTTTAGGCTCATGCCTGAGCATAAAGCCAGGCATGGGAAGGCCTGGGCATGCTCAGGGCACCAGGAAATCGGGAGATCCGTAAGCATTTCCTGCCGCAGCTGCTCCCGCCTGCTCTCTTGGGGTGGCCTGGCAAGCAGCCCATCATGCGTGCGTGCACTCACCTGGAAAAGCAACGTGCTGTGGTAAGGTTGCCCTGGTGGCAGCCATGTTCAAAGGGCGCGTGCTGGTCACACTGGCCCATGTGGCGTGGAGTTCAAACTCTGAGGGGGCCGCCAGCTGTCGGCCCCATGCGCGACCCATGGTGCCCCTGGCGCCCCTGCTGGGACACGTGAAGATACTGCATGATGATGATGTGGGGGCCCAGCAGGGCGAGGAACCATTCCTGGTTAGTTGAGACCTCAACCGCTGCTGCCTCTCCCACAGGGCAAGCCCTGCCGTAGCAAAACGGCTTGAAACCCTTCCTCCGGACGATGAAAGGGCTCTACCCAGCCATTGATGTCAACCTACAGTCGTATGATGCATAGCCTACGACGGGGAAGCGTCATGGCTGCGCAGGCTGCCTGGGCGGCAGGGGTGGACATTGACGACAAGATCGAAGCCCATGGCAGGCGAGATTCGGACGCCGTGCGTGTGTGCATGACACCAGATCTCACCATCGGGCTGGCAGTGACTAGCGCCATCTTCGCCACACGGTGCCCGCCCGTGCTTGGGTCTTGGGGGGTGTGCGCGTGGATCCGCTTGCCTCTGGGCCGGCTACCTCTCACAGTCATCCACGGTCACGCGCACACACCCGAACATGCTGGGTGCAGCCGGGTCAGACCATGGCCTGCTATGCTGGCATGCACATGCATAAATGCATGCTCACCCATAGCACCGCATGAGTCTGGGCTGAGGCGGCTGTCCGGCTACGACTGGCAGCCAACACCACTTCTGGCCCAACACTCTTAGATGGGCGATGATGAACGGTTAAACCCCCACCTGTCCGGGGAGTCCCAGCCTGAGCCCTCAATTCAGACATATATCTTATATATAACCCCCTGCCTCTATTGCTAGGGACAGCAGGCTTGCACACAGGGCACCGCTGATCATGCCCCATATCAACAATTCATGTGCAAGCCGTCTGCCTAACCCACACTGCTACAGCACCATGGACACCGCGCGCGTGTTGCATGCGACCCTCTGGGCGTCTTGGTTTGGCTATGTTGGCACCACCCTTGTTGTGACCCTGGGCGTTGCGGCCCTCTGGGTGTCTCGGCTAAGCTTACCTAGCCCCAGCCCTCATATCACGGGGGTGAAAGAGAGGGGCACCAACAAGGTTTCATTCAGTTTTTAAGTTGCATGGCCTTGAACCCTGATGGGCTCGCCGTCTTGCATTATTTGTAATCTTCTGGGACGTGTTAATCCTCAATACTGTCATGTCTTTGACAGTCTTGCCACCTGTCCTGGTGTGGATTGCCAGCTGTCCTGATGTGCTTTGCTCACTTCAGGTCCTTACATATTGATCATACTCGAGGCCTGGTCATTGGGCTCATCACGTGCACGCGCCCGGCAAATGTCACAGCTGGTTGACTCTGCAACATCCAAGGTTGCACACGCTGAGGTGCCACCCCTGGCGATTGATCGCACGGCGCACCAGGCTGCTTGGCGAGCTGATTTGATAAGGGTGCGTCAGCTTGGTGGGGTATCAAAGGGCATGAGGGTTGGCCACTACGGCGTATCATGAAACAGACATTACCAATGTGCCATGGGATCGCCATCCAGCATCAACGCATTCATGTATTGAGCGTGATAACGTTGCATTTCAGCCAAGGACTGCTCTGAAACCCCAGCAAGTTGCATCAGGTGGTATATCTTTGGCCATTTGTCTTTAGCGAATGCGTGGTGCAAAGTATGCGAATCCACTGCATGCTGCACACGCTCCGCTGTCAAGTGTTGAGGCCAGCCACTACGGTCGATGCGCCATGGCTGTGTTGGGACCACATCTACAACATGTAGTGAAGCAGCTGCAATGACGTATGAAGCCAAATCTTGGTCCATGTACCAATGGTTGCCACCGTGGCCTTCGGTATTGTTTATTGGTTCATAGCCCGGGAATGCATGTCTCAGCAAATTGAAAATATCCGTGGCAAGCGCAGTCCGTTTGGTTGTCGTATGCTTTGGGTTATCCAGGAGAACACAAAAATGTTTGCGCCAAAGCTGGCATGTCATGCCAATTGAGTGCATAGGAAACATGCGTGGCGCAGTTTTGTTCCCAAACACAGGCTGCTGCCCGCCTCCACAACACCGGGAGTTGAATATTCGGACGTCGCTAGGGTTGTCTGGTGCACGAAAGAAGGCCTTGCCACCTGGCAGCGGCAGAATATCAGCATCTGTGGTTGTTACAAAGGCAGCATCTGATAAATTGTATGTACAGCATGCAAACATCCGAATTGCCTGTGACAAATGCAATCCACTATGGTTTGGGACATCAGGTATATGGTACAATCGAACGCCTTCCGTACTGAGCATGTGCTTAATCACGACCCAGCCTGCATGGCTGTTCCACAGATCTCCATACAGATAAACGATGCTGTCAAAGCCCAAAATTTCTTTCCACATTCTAATCCCAATTGGTACCAGGAATACGTACTTATGTGCATCGGGTGTCAGTAGCCCAGCACCCAATGTCACAAATGAACCATTCGTACTTGGAGCGCGTCCGATGGACCCGTTGGCATGCGAAATTGTATGAATCAAGGTTATCATAACAAGTGCCCATTGGGTAACCATGCCGGCTTTAATCACTATCATAATGAATCAGCACACAAGGGCTGCAGGAAGGCAGCCAACTTGATAAAATGTGTTTGGATTAATCACGTCCGACTATCCTGGTGTGAGACCTGCGCGGGTGAAATCCGAGGGCGTCGCTCGTCGCCCGCCCCGAAGTTGCACTTTCCTCACAGGCGTTAGATACAGTTGATACAAAATAACGTGTAAAAATGTGTATCAATGTGTATCAATGTGCTCCAATGCGTATCAGTGCATGGAAGGAAGGGGTGGAAACACGTGTTGGAGGCCGCTGTCGGTCAGCAAGCTCCATTCTACGCCCACTGCTGGCTGCTGGTGCACCATTTCCACCAAGACGGGTCAGCTAGCAGCTCCTCCAGGTCGTCGTCATCCAGTGTGATGACCGCCTGCTGGGCGCGCAGCAGTGTGGCCTTGTTGCGCTGGTGCCAGTGGCGGCGCCAACAGTTCACGTGGCGTGTGGGTGGGGTGGGCAGTGGCGCTGCAGTGGCTGGCGCACCGTGTGCACGGGGCACCCCCGTGCCGTGCTGAGTGCCAAGCACCCTCGCGGCCCATGCCGTGAGCCAGCTGCCCCCACGCCTCTGCCGAGGGTTGTTTAGCTGCGTGTACAGCCAGCTACCGCGATGGTAGTCCAGCAAGACCTCTGTGAGGAGTGCACGGGCGGGTTTTGTGCTCCCGTGCTCAGCCACCGCCATGACGGCCTTGGCGACTGACAGCTGCTCCGGTCACGGCAGGGCGTCCAGCCGCCTCCCTGACTTTGCTGTCCATGACTGCAACCTAAATTTTAAACACCTTGATTGGCTGTCGACCATCGACGATTGCTACCGGTCCCTTCTTCAATGTTTGACTGTAGTATTCAATGCTTGGCAAAGCATATGGACTGCATAGTCAGCATTTGTTCACGCCTGCTCGTCAAATGTCGCTGCCCCAAGCCAAGTGTGACGTAAGTGGGAGGGAGAACGGGAGAACATCACTCGCTAGACCAGAGAGCAGCGCGCTCGATATCAGACGGCCCCAGTAAAACCTGCAACAAGCTTGCTGTTAGATCCTTCATGCAGCATGAGCATAGACACATAGATGTCTTAGATGATACGACACCAGCTAAGGACAGTAATGGCCTATGAGCTGCTGCAAGCAATGGCCTGTGGGTCACCTTTGTGTAATTCACAAAGGGGTCTTGTTGATGCATGAGTGCACCAAGGATATCATCACCGTCACCATCCAAAGAGGTTGTCTGGGAGTAACATGGACTTGTGACTGTCCAACTGACAGTGCATGAGGCAAGTTTTCGAAAGCACAATTTTGTGTGCGTAACTTTCACGCATGCTGCCCTTACACTCTGAGCAACACATGCCACCCACTTTGCAGGTCAACATCCTGAAGTATGTTTCATTATCTAATGAAATGTTAGATAATATTATATTAGATTTGGCTTGAGTGATATTATGCTCCGACCCCTACATGCTTCTGACGCTGTGTTAATAATAATAAAATAATAATAATAATAATAATAATAATAATAATAATAATTTATTATTAATAGTAATGATAATAATTGTAACAATAACAATAACAACAAGAACAACAATAATAATAATAGTAATAATAATAATAATAATAATAATAATAATAATAACAACACGGCGTGTCACAGATGTGTCTGCATGCCGGAGCCTGACAGTCGGTACCTAAACACAATCACTAGGGGACCAAGCCAGCCTGAAATACCGGGAGCCGCCCCACTACAGCACCTTGCACCCTGTCGGAAGCGAGCACCTCAAAGGTTAGCAGCTGGCCGACACACCACCCGTGGTCAACAGCAACATGCTGATGCCACAGGGCACCCAGGCCATACAGTGACGGACGGGCAGGCCGTATGCGGCGCGGGCGGGACGAGCATTAGGCCCGGGAGCCTAGGGTGGGCGATGTGCCGAACCAACTGCACCTGAGCAATGCACACCACCTCCAGAGTGCAGGGCATAGGGAGCAGCAAAGCACGCGTCCTGATCAAGCAGCTTGCCCACATAACCTCCTCCACCCCTCCCTGCCCTAAGCCAGCTGGTACCATGTACCCTGAACCCCCAACTGCTCCAGAGCGTGCCTAAAGCCATCAAACCACACTGTGTGCGGCCTCCCTACAGGCCGAGCCAGGCCCTGAATCCCTGTGGCAAACATCAACTGCTTCACCAGCCGGCAACCAGACACATAGTAGTATGCAATAATGCTCAATGCTCTTTGTATTTGGCTCTTCTGTGCTGTATGGTATCCTTTCGACTGGGTCCAGCAAATGCTGCGCACAGGTACAGCAATCGCAGCGCCTCCACATACAGGACAGAGGAACAGCTTGCCTCAATGCTCTGGCGCTACAGTGGCATCAAATCGCAGTCAGAGGAGAAATGTTTTTCCTTGTTTGGCTGCCGCCGGACGCGGATGCAGCCATCAGCCACTCTCTAGGGGCTTGTCAGCGGCTTGTGTGTGGGTGACAGAGGCTGCCAGGTATGCACATGAGAATCTGTGCAGTGTGTGCGTGCATGAACAGCCCATCACGTAGCTATCTCTGTGCCAACCCAAGTAGTGGCAAAGCAGGGTATATTTGTGCACAGCATTGGGCCTACCTATAATCCAGGTATGCACACTATGTGGCAGCGAACTTGGTACGAGTCAAAGCGCAGCAGGGTGTGTGTGCAAAGTCTTGCGCAAACCCATACCGCTTTTTCCAGTGATGCTGACAGATTAGGGTCGAGAGGGTTTTGACAGATAAGAACGCACTTTGTTTACCCGTCAACGCACGCTGAGTGGATACTGAAGCTCGATGTTGATACCCCCTTTCGCCGTTACAGTTGAACGAACCATGTTCTCACATCCTGCTGTGGCGTGACCACTGTACGACCACTCATCAGTGCGCATACAAACCCTCAAGTGCTTATGCTAGGACAGCTCCCCGACCCGTTTTGTGCTGGGTGTGGCCTGGGCCAGGCACAAGCTGCAGGCTCATGGCCGGCCCATTGGCTCACTGCACTGGTGAGGGCAGGTCCGCATCCTGACAAGCCACTGTCACAGCTGCCCAGTATCTCCCCCCCCCCACACACACACACAACTCGTTGATACGCCTGCACTACACACACTTGGTATGGGGCTGCCCACAAAATGGGTGCCATGGGTTCAACAGCAACTGCTGGTGGAAAGTTTAAAAAACCCAACATGGCGCAGTGTGAGCCAGCCTGCCAGCAGCCGTGTGTTGTACTGCATGGCTAGACTTGGATCCACCAACCTTTTGAACTGGGGGATGGTGCGTGCGGAAGGGTGGGATAAAGTGGTTCAACCCGCTTGCTTCGTTGCAACCCAACAACTCAAAAGCAAGCCATATGAAGCTGAGGTGATCTTGGGCGGGTGTCAGCGGCAGGCATACCACCTCCAAGCATCACCATGCATGAGTCCAATGGAGCCAAATTCATCACAACGTGGATCGAGTAAGGTAAAAAAGACTATCATCCTGCATCCATGCTGCAGGGCATGCCGTGGCTACCCCCTGCTCGAGGCCCACAACTGTATGTGAGCTGCCCTGGCATGTATGTACCCAACCAAACAGCCATGTACAGCTAAGCTCTCATCAACTTTTGGCTGTAGAAAATGCGCCCTTGTTCAGAACACACCCGACTCCGTGTTGTTTTTGGCTGCGTGCATCAAGTATACACAAAAGTCGCATGCTGACGCTGCGCTTGTGATTGAAAGCCGTGCTCGAAGCCTAGAACCCAAAACAGAAAAAAGAAAACAAACAAACACTGGGTGCTCTCATATACCAGTGTCTTCAGTACACCTGCCGCCGTTGGTGACGACCGTCAGCAGCAGGCGGGTAAGGTGCTACCACGCGCGTTTACTTGAAGCGGCGGGTGCGCAGGACCGTTGAGGCGGCGACCGTGGCCTCCTCGGCGTCCACTGCCATGCCCTGCTCGATCGCCTGCTTCACCTCCTGCTGCGCGGGCGCGCCCGCGTTGAACAGGCCGGACAGCATGCCACGCAGGCCGTGTGCGGGCTTGGCGGTGTCCACGGCAAACGCAACAGAGATGTCCAGCTCCTCGGGGGAGGGCATGAAGGGCGCGGGGTTGTACAGAGCAGCCACGGGGCTGGTGATGTCCATCTGGCCCTCGCCCAGGCGGCGGCGCTGCGTGTTGGAGGCGGTGCCGATGTACTGCTGCGCCCACGGGCACTTGGTGACGGTGGTGTCGGTTGTGCACTCGCAGTTGTTGTTGGTGGTGCACAGGGATACGCCGTAGTAGGTGTAATACTCCTCCAGGGCGTCACGGATGGGCTCACCGCCCACGGTGTAGTTGAGGTTGTACACGTACGGAGTGCCATCATACGACTCGCCGGTCAGCTTGTACGTCTGCCCAGACTTGCCCCAGATGGTGATGGTGCTCACGGGTGTGTAGGGGGCGCCGGGGTAGGGGGGGGGGGGGAAGATGCAGCCCACCGTGCTCCACCAAGACCAGGCATTGGCCAGCACCGTGTTCACATCAAAGTAAAGGCCGGCGGTTGAGGGGGTGATCTTACGCCCTGCAGAGCTGCCAGGGGGCAGCACGTAGCCGGCGCCCGCTCCTGGGTTCCAGCCGCCCAGGGAGTTGTAGCCCTTGGACAGCCAAGTGGTCTGCACATCGTCCACTGCGCACGCATGGGAAGCAGGGGAAGGCACAGGCAAAGGCACCACATTAGTGCTGGCCCAAGGCAGGTGCTGCAGCAGTTACTGTATATGCCTCTGCATGCATGCATGGGCACAGAGCAGATGTATGGCCATGAGTGCAGGCCAGGCCAGCGATCTGCATGCTGTTGGCAGCAGGGGCAGCACTCACCGTAGATCTGGGACAGTGTGGTCGCCACGATGGCCTTGCCCATGAGCGTGCACTTGTTGGTGGTGGAGGTGGACGCGTACATGAGGTAGGCCGCCTGCTGGCGCGTGATGCACTGGGTCGCGTTTGCCGGGTTGCAGACCAGGTTCTCGTTACACGTGGAGCCGCTGCGAGGGTGTAGGAAGTCAGGGCCAGCGGGCGGCGTCAGGGCAGTACCGAGTTGATGGGCGGGTGGGTGGGGCGGCTGGGTGGGTGTAGGGTGGTGGAGCATACAACGGACTTGCGGAACCCTAAAGAGAGCAACCAGTAACCTGCACACGCACGGGCCCCTCCCTGCACACAGCAGCTCCCCCGGGTACTCACGTGTAGGGCGGCAGCAGCGGGTTGTATGCGAGGCAGCCGGTCTGGTTGGCATTGCCGACGCAGCCCTGGCAGCCCTTGTTCGTCCACCACACGTTCATCTTAGAACGAGGGGACACGGTAGGCGTGGTGGTCCACTGGTACACGGAGCAAGGCAGGTCGAAGGTGGCGGTGTACTCGGCAAACGCAGTTGTCGTCAGAGTATCAACGCAGCCGTTGGGCCATGTGTAGGTGGCGGTGACGGTGACGGACGCGTTACCACCCTTGAGCGACGGGATCCACGTGCGTGAGAAGCTGAACGTGGGGCTGCTGACGCCAGCGGGCAGGTTGCCACCGGGGACTGCGGCATCAAGGGGAGCGCAGGTCCATGGTCAGTGCATGGAGCGTCGCATGGCGGTTGCATGGAGGTCCGCATGGCGCGTTACATGCAGCGTTGCGAAGAGGTGGGTGCTACCATGCAGACATGGGGGAGGGGCACATGCGGCACCAGCCACAAGGCAGGCAGCTCAATTGGCTGCCCGAATATCTCGCTTGTGCTTACTGGTGATGGGGGCGGCACCCGGGTTGGGCTTGATGGTGAGGGAGAACGACAGGGTGGCAGCGGGCGCCTCGGGGTTGTTGTTGGACACCGTGAGCTGCGCAGCGATGTTGGCCTCTGCAGGTGGGGAGCGTGTGATTTAAGGGGCAGTGAGATAGAGCACAGCCAGCAGGCAACATGTAGGTTTCATGCACGCAAACATGGCAAACTCCCAAGCCACGCAGTGCACAGCTCAGGTGTCCTGCCCCTCAATGTTGTTACGAATGAAGTACAGCTGCCAGGTGCACGGTGCTTTTGGGGTCTCGCAGTTCAGGGTAGTATGGTTCATGGGTTTACGGTGGACTTACTGGGATCCACAACAAGCAGGGTGCTGGAGGGTGCATTGGTGCTTGTCAGATCGCCGTCAGCGTCAGCTGCAGGGTCGGTGCTCAGCAGCTGCGGGCAGCGCAGGTGCACAGGCAGGCACATATCGTGAGTAGCAGGTACAGCAGGCATGAAGGCGGTAGGTTGCTGCAGTGCAGCAAGGAACGCTCAGTGCATATTTTGGGCTGATGCTGGGGGTCCTGCGCTGCCGCCTGGCATGTGCAGATGACACTATTCAGCCAGCTCATCCTTTTTCAACACACGCCATGGCCATGCGACCGCATGCTGCCATGCAGCGGCACGGCCGTGCGTGCACCCCGTCTATATCCCAGGTTCCCGGGGCAGATCATCCGCACGCAGGCAGTTGTGGCGCACCAGGCTGGAGGAGATGGCGTTTGTGATGTCATATGTGGTGTACACGGCGTCCTGAGTGGTTGCAGCCGTGCAAGGCGTCGATACGGCAGTCGAGGGGATCAGGGTGGATCCGACAGGCAGGGAGCGCACGCCAGACGCCTCGGCGCTGAACGCGTTGGCGCCCAGGCTGATGTTGGACGCTGGGATGGTCAGCGTAAGCACCAGCGTGGCACCAGGGCCGGCGGCGATCGAGTTGCCGGACGAGCTGACGACAACATCGGCGCCCTTCTTGACGTTGACGGTCACTCCGGTTAGGGGCAGCAAGCCGTTGTTGGTGACGGTCACGGTGATCTGCGCGCGTCATACGGAGCAGCTGGGTGAGTGTATAGCAGGAGCAGCGTGAGCAGCTGGGTGAGAGGAAAGCAGGAGATGCAGAGGCAACTACGACGTGGCTTGAGCAGGAGCAGGAGCAAAGTAGTCAGGTCTTAGGCGGCGCCACCGGCCAACCTATCCTGCAGCCCTGTGGACACTCACCTCAGCAGGGGCCACAGGCGACGTGAAGAAGCGCTTGGGGCATTTCAGCTGTGGGGAACACATGCACAGAGAGCAGAGGCAGTGTCAGCATTCCACCATGTTCATTCACATGGCGGCTGGGGGCGCCTGCTTGCAGTTGCAACTGGGGCAACCACAGTGGTTCATATGTATTAGGGTCTTCCTTCTGAAGACACACCTTTTGACAGGTGCAGCCTAACGTGCACTTGGCACCAGACCATCGTCATAGCCTGTGAAGCGCTGGCAGCAGGCAAGGAGCAGCGACAGCGTGCAGCACACACGCACGCACCGAAGCAGAGACAGCCAGCTTGCAGGAGCCGTCCTTGATGGTGCCGGTGGCGGTGAGGTCACCCGACACGCTGTCACAGTCAGAGGGCGGGTTGGTGGTCGTCCACTTGGTGCCAGCAGGCAGTGACCACGTCTTGTCACCATCGAACGGCGTGGTCTGCACAGTGGGGTTGAGCTGCTCGTTGCTGGCGGTGACGACGGGCGGGTAGGTGGAGGTGGCAGCCAGGTCCAGGAAGCCGTTCTGCGAGGAATGAAGTGGGGGACATGGAGGAATGGATGCGGGGGAATGAGGGGAAGTTATGTAGGGCTTGGGGGAGTGGCAAGGTTCCGCTAGTGGCCAGCCAGCGGCTGCAATTTGGACACAGCAGCACGCGGTGGTCTTGAGGTAGGAACTTCTAATTCATGGGCATTGGCAAGCAGATGAATCTGTATGAAGCCGTGTTGCTATTATTACTATTTACACGCGGAGCCAGCAAGACAGGGGCAGATGTGCAAGCGTTGACAACTCACGTTGAGGGTGACGGGGTAGGCGTATGAGTTCTTGAACTGGTACCCAAGCTGTGGGGCAGAGGCGATGGCAAAAGGAGGGGTCAAACAATCATGGAGACGAGCATTCCTGGTACTGGAAGTGACTTTTACCTGCTGGTATGGTTGTTCGGTCAGGCAGACATGGCACCAGCAAGTGGACGCAAGCAGGCATGCTCCTGGCTTGCATGTGCTGTGCTGTCCTGTGCTGCGCTGTGCATGCTGCTTAGACAGGATGGGCCATACACATAGTAATCAATATGCACCTTGAAGGGGCCGTCCACGTAGGTGATGGGGGTGGGCACAACAGCGGCCTCGCTGCCAGCAGCCACGACCTGCACATGGGCAGTGTCAAGGTTAGAGTTGGGAAGCTGTTCCTCGTCCACACAGTCATCCAACCCACAAACTGGTTGCTTGATGCTGCAAGCTGTCACGGCAGCTCTCATAAGCGTCTCACCAAAGGATCACATCACAAACATCTGGATGGGACTACATACTGATCATGGCATGGTGTTTTTGTAGCAGCATCAGCGGCATGCATATAGCAGCATGTGGGCCGCACCGCGCGCGCGGCGATGTCGTTGGGCTGAGGCGGCTGGAAGCCGGTGTAGCCGGCCTGGTTGTTTGCCGAGCCGTAGCACTGGGTTGAAATAGTGTGGCCGGAGGCGTCAACGAGGATGGCTCCCGCATCGAGACGGCGCTCACCCTGCATGCACAAAAGTTTGAAAAGTTGAAATCAACGTTCACGGAGTAGCTACATTAACTGGTGCAGCTTTCTAGCACTGGAAGGAACACAAGGTTGGGGTGCAGCTGCCATGTATGTGAGCCTCTGTTCATGCGTGTAGGGCATGGGGCATGCGCCACCCACACACCTGGATGCACACGGTGAAGGACTGGGCCCCCGCAACGGCGGTGGCGTTGACGACGGTGCTGAAGGTGTGTGAGCCGGGGAAGAGGTCACCAATGGTCAGCACAGGCGTGCCGGTGCAGCCAGTGGCGATCAGGCGGCGCTGGCCGCCGCCGCCGCCGCCGGTGGTGGCGAGGGGCGACCCGGGCAGGTTGCTGCCGGCTGGGCCCGCCAGGTACGCAACGGCGCCCTTCAGTCTGTCGCCGTTGTTGACGACCGAGATGGTAATGCTGACGCCGTGGCCAACGAACGGCGCGGCGCAGTTGATGGTGGCGGACGGCGTGAGCGCGCACTTGGACTTCTGCACGTGGCCCTGGCCAGAGTAGGTCTTGGAATCGGAGTCGCAGGTCGTGGTCTTGGTCACGGTCGCACCATTGATGCTCCAGTCAAGCGTGGTGGGAGTCCAGCCAGACTGCGGATGGGGTGAGGTGATGCATTCGCAAGAGCAGCAGCACAGGTAGAGCGTTAGCGTTGTGCAGCAGCAGGTCAGGGTTGGCGCAATTAGGTGTACAACAGCCACGAGCAAAGGCACGGAGCAGCGTCATACGCGCAACAACATGCCGTGTTTCAGGCGCTGTAATGCCAAAGGCGCAAGGCTAGCCAAAGCTGCAGCTGTGCCATGAATGTTGCACACATACCAAGTCAGTAGCGGTGCTGATGACTGCGCCAGAGCCGCTGGACAGGCTCACAGGGTTAGGCGAGAAACCAGGCGATGCCTGCGGGCATTAAGACACGCAACCGGCACCTGTTGGGTTGCAGCATGGCGTGCAGTGGTCAATCTGTGCAGGGCTGTGAAGCTGCACGTCCAGAAAACAGCGCTGCAAGCCGATGGTAACTAACAGCTGATATGCGATGGCGACGCACCGGAGTGGATGGGCTGGTGGCTGCAGAAACCGTCTGGGGCGACGTTGTGGTCAAGCTGAACCCGTAACTGAAAGTAGACACCGTGCTGTCCAGGTAGACAGGGGGGTTCGAGAGCCCAGCTGCCCTCTGGATGCCGTTGACAATCACGACCTGCGTGCAGCGTTGTTATGAGCAGCAAGGTGGCCAGTGATGCTCATATGCATCAACTCCTCATCACTACTGCAACAACACATCTAGATGCCAACAGGCGCCTGATGCAGCAGCGCCAACATGGCCAGCATTTGTGTGTACGTGTGTGCGGGGTGGCCATAACCCAAGTCTGGGTTGCGGGCAGGCGTTGCACCACGCACCGCAGCGGCAGTGACAGGGGGTGCGTCCAGCGGTGGGATGCCGGCGTAGCCTGCCTCGTGCTCCTTAGAGCTGAGGCATGTGAGGGAGCCACCCAGGAGCACGGGGTTGGTCCCCGCAAGGTCACGGGTGCCCTGCACGCAGAAACTGTAGTCGTGGGGCCCCAGCTCTGCAGGCCTGTTGAAGGTGAGGATGGCGTTGTTGGCACCAGGGTTGACCGTCACGGGGCTCGGCGAAATCGCTGTGTAGCCCAAGCTGACGCACGTGGTGGTTGGTGCCAGCAGCTTG
>BDCZ01000338.1:1883-33261 GCA_001662365.1 Chlamydomonas applanata | reverse complement strand
GGCCCCCCCCCCCCCCCCCCCCCGCCCCCCCCGGGCGGCCCGCCCCGGCCCCCTCCCTTCAGCCCCCACAGACAGACACAAACAGGTGGGCTGCGTTCAGTGGGCCTGAGGCATTGGCCAGCGCACCGGGGTGGTGATAACATCAGCGTCCGTGGGGTTGGGGTACGCCTTAAAGTAGATCTTGTCAAAGTTGTGGGACACAGAGTAGCCGCTAGAAGGCGCGCCACATCTCTTGAGCACTGATCCCAGGGTGGGGGGATCGCACTTGCAGTTGGTGACGGGCGAGGTGGTAGGGTTCGAGGTGCAAGAGCCGACGGCCTGGGATGTTGCGCCATTGTTTGAGCCAGAGACCACAGAGCCACCACTGCGGTGCACATGGTGCGGCAGCATTGGGTGTAGGGTTAGAGTTTTTCTCAAGGGTTGGGGCTTAGAAATTGGCCACTAGCAGTGCGAGGACCACATGCCTGGGCTGCCACACGATCTGAACGCCGCGTGCACCGGGCTGCTGTGGGATGTGGAGCTGTGCCGTGTGTGTGCCATACAATAACCGACATGTACGTGGAAACAGAAAGTCAGGCACCGTTCTTACAAGCGGACGTCATATGATCTCTGCTGGACTCACTCTTTGTTCAGGATGTAGGTGCCGGTGCACTTGGGGCTGTTGCTTGTCAGGTCACTGCGGAAGAACTCCAGGGGCCCATTGTAGCCATTGCCACGGTTGGGGCACGTCATTGTCTGCACAAAAACACACACACACATGCACACAGAGGGAATCCGGGCACGTACACACACAGTGTACACGTGTACGAGTGGTCCAGGTAGGACGCTGCATGCCGGTTCACATAGGTTCAGTGTGCATGTGCGCACTCGCAGGCTAGCATTTGTATTATTCATGTGCGTGGGTACTTCCTAGCTGATGCGCTCCGGCAAGCAGATGAATCTGTGAAGCGCCGTGTGTTCGTGGATGTTCATCATGTGCGTGGTCCGTGCAGCAGTGTGGCAGCAGGCGCACCTCCGTGCCATCTGCTGAAGGGTTGAAGGGTGTGGCTGTGTAGTCGATGCTGTCAGTGTCCACGCAGTAATCGTCCTTGTCTGTGGGCGAGTAGTGAAGCAGCATGCATATGCAGCAGCATGCATACCGCATGTGGAGTGCTTCAGACAAAGATTCCGGGCCGCATCTATATCGTTACTACCGATGCCAGCAGCGCTGGTGCAGCCTGAGCACCAGCAGCCGAGTGCACCTGCAAGGTCAGCATCCATACCACCATGTGCGCCCCACACTGTCAACGCACCAAAGCCAACAGTCTGGGACCCAGAGGGGATGCTCCTCCTCTTCTTGGCCTCGATCTGCAGTGCCCAGTGCAAAACATCCAGCATGAATACAAAACAGGTGGGCCAAATGTCAAACAGCTGCGGCAGGCATACGTACGTGTGTTGCATTATGTGGGTCCGGCATGTGTGTTGCATTTTGTGCATGCGACATGCCATGCATGCAAAATATAATACTTTCAAGAGCCATGCAGCTGCCGTCTGTTTGAATCAGTGCGCACATTGTAGGCGCCGTTTTGTGCCTTGATCTCCACGTTGGTGATTGTGAACTTCCCCTGGCTGTTTGTCGTTGCTGTCTTAGAGCCAGAGAAGCCAGCTGCAGCAATCAACATCAGCACCAGGCAACGCAGCCACACATAAGCAGTTGTTGCGCACGTCTGTCCATTCAATGTAGGTTGATCGATTCCTCGTTACTATGAGTGCATCAGCTCGGTCGCAGCAGCCAAGGCCGAGACCTAGTAACACATGCATGCAAAGGTCGCACTCATCCCATGCACTGCACCCTAAGCACGTCCTGGGCACATACCATATGTGAGCTTGATAGCAACTCCAGAGACAGACATCAGGTCGGTGTTGCTTGAGGCAACCGTGCCGCTCACGGTGACCAACTGGCCGATTGTGACTGCAAGCAATACATATAGACGTGTGCGTTACTGTGGATAGCAAAAACAGGCCATGCCACACACATTACGATACTAAATGCAACCTCTTGGCTGCCGGCACCATGGGGCCGCAGCTAAGCAGAGCACCAGAGCAACAGCAGCTGCTCACATAGCACGACCTCTGCACTTACATGGCTGGCTGTTGCAGCCCGACGCGCCCGTGATCTGTGAGCACAAATACGAGTTTGCTCAGGATCATGGCGCGCCACAAAATGCTGATCAAGCGAATGCATGCATGCAAGCTCGAGGGCGGGACACATGCCAAAACACGGGAACGACTGCATCCATGTACTTGTCCAGGGTTTGGTTTGGGGCTGTACTTGCGTTCAGCATTGCCTCCTCCTACCCACCTGCACATCAGTGATGGACAGAGGGCAGTTGCCATCGTAGATGGTGGCGGTGCCGGTGAAGGATCCGTTGCGGCTGGTGCACAGCTGGCGCATCCACGTCCAGGGGCCATCATTCCACACAAACTTGTCTGTGTAGCAGTGAGTATCGTGACCAGTGTCAAGCTGTCATCTTAATTTGAATGCTTTGCATGTGCAGGGCAGGTAATAACGCATAAATAGATACATGTGTTTGATTGGCACCAAGTGCACATGCTAGCCATGTGTGTGGTTTGCATGTGGCTGCTGCTGGGTGCACACTCACGCTGGGAGTTGAAGCTGGAGGGGCCGCCGGAGCCGCTGTTGGGGTTGAAGGGGTCCACCACGTAGGCGGGGTCCTTGTCCAGGCGGAAGGAGTAGTCAAAGTCGCCGGCCACGTAGGTACGAGGGTACGAGGGCACATCGTAGTCCTGGCCGTCCACATCAGAGTGAATCGTCTGTGTGCAGCAGCAGCAGCAGCATGGCAGCACGCGACATATTCAGCTAGGCTTCTCAGCATTGGTCACATAAGTGGCCTTGGCTGATCGCGATGCACGGCACCATTGCTAAAACAAACTGCTCAATCACCAGGATCATGTCATTCCAATTGGCATGCATCAACGACATCTGACACCGCAACAGCCCAGTGCGCAAATGCATAAGGAGCCAGCAGCAGCACAGCATTGGCACTGACGCCCCCATAATTCATGCGGCTCACTTACCCCGATCTCTTTGACAGGGTTGGTGGGCGGGTTGAGCACGACGTTGTACGGGACGTAGTCAAACCAGCGGCACACCTTCTTGGTCACACCGTCACGAATCAGGTTGGTGCACAGCTTGTAGTTGTAGTTGCCGGGGTAGCAGCGGCAGGTGACATCAAATAGGCCAAAGAAGAGCGCAGAGTCGGCGTCCTCAGGATCTGTCGGTTCAACATCCTCAGGGGTGGGATCAATAATGGGCTCAACCTCTTCGCCGCTTGAGTTGTCAGCGGGCAGCACCTCTGGCTCAGGCATGTTGAGGTCACCTGACGTGAGCTCGTCGTACCACGCGGTCTCCTGCAGCAGGCCACGGCGCTTGAGGGCGTGGCGCTTGGCCAAGAACTTCTTCGCCTTCTCGCTGGCAAACTTGCTGGCCTCCAACAAACGGCGGCGGCCGTCGTTGTCACCGCAGTGACCATCGTCCTCCTCTGCGCCGGCTGCCTCATCGGCCTCGTGCTGGCGGTGCAAAAATCCGTCGTGGAAGGCCCACTCCAGGTTGGTCTTGCACATGCCGATGCCATTGAGCTGCTGGTTGTTCACAGCATTGTCCGGATCGCTGGTGAGGCCGGCGCCACTGCACACATGCACACGGCACACCATCAATACATACACATTCAGAGCGCAGACGTTCGGCGCAAAATGAGTTCTGAACAGTATTTCAAAAGTAGATCGGGTACACCTGAGCCAAATGCATCGCAAGGAAGACAAGAACACGGGCAGCAGTGAACGGGGAGTTGCACAGCAGCGCCTGCCCCTCAGGGCCACTCACTCGGTGTGCAGGTCATAGGTGCCAACGCAGGACACCGAGTCAGACAAGAAGAAAGTGGAACCAACGCCAGGCTGGTCGGGGCAGGTGAGCACCTGCAGCCACAGGCAAGTGCCACAAGCACACCGCTTTTCAACATGCGCGTTATGGCCTTGCAGCATGCGCCTCTGTGGCTTGATGGACATGCCATCATGGCCTACTGACTGCTGCCAGGACTGCATGAAAGGCAGCTCTCAGCTCTCTCTGTGTGCCGCCTCACCGTGTCGCCGCAGGCATACGGGTCCCAGTGGTGGATGTCCACAGGGATCTCGACGGTGACATTGCACTCCTGACCGTTCTCTGTAAGGCACAACACGGAACGGAAAGTTTTAGCGAAGTGGAGGCGCATGTGCCAATCAAATCAGAGTAGGCTAGCAGCAGGTAGCTGGCAATTTCATCGAGTGCTGCTTACAGACTGCATGATTTGGGCAGGCTTTTGAACAGCAAGTAGTGGGAGCTGCTGTAGTGTTCTTTACTCCAAAAAGGCACTCACCAAAGCCGATGTTATAGTCCCAGTCCACCCAGCGCTCTCCGCGGGCAATCACTGTAATCTTGGTGATGCCACTGAACATGATGATACCATCCACGAAGAAGGTGCCGGTGAAGCCGTACATGGGGTCGGCTGAGAAGTCCAGGTACACGTCCAAGAAGGTCTGGTTGCCAGCGTAGATGTCCACGCGGGTACCAGCCAGGGGCAGCTGTGTGTTAGCGTTGGTGACCGTGCCGCTGATGGATACAACCATGTTCTCGGTGTACTGGTCGGGGGGCGTGCGGCTTGGATTGATCACAGCCTCAACGAACGACAGGCGGCAGTTGCCGTCGATGACACTGCCCGGTGTGCAGAAGCCATCTGTGTTGTTCGTGGCACGCAGACAATTCACACTGTGAGCCCGCATGTCCTGGGGGATGGAGGCAGCTGCAGCAGGGCATCAACTGATCAGGGCCATGCAAGCTTGCGCAGTGGGAGCAGAAGCTTGCTGAAGCACGCACGCACGGAGCAGCAGCGTGGCAGTAGTGCTTACGTACCGCCGTACTGGCCGCACTTGAGCTTCTGGAGCCAGTACAGGGACACGTCCCACTGAATGGCGTTGGGGTGGGGAGGGTCAGCCGCTGCAGGCACACGCAGTTATACAGGCAACCACGTCGTGTCAGTCCTACTTTTCAGGGCTTGCTGTAGGCCGGGTGTACTCGAGGCGCAGCTGGATGGGAGGCCGCTCTCGATAGCCAGGTAGGCTTGGCATCCATTACGACTACGAGTGTGCCGGGCCAACTGCTGTTGTGTCTCATCGGCGGTTCGTTCGATTTTGGTTCTGTTTTGATTATGACTTCTCCTCCATTTCAACATGTGCACGTCTCTTTTGACTCACCAGCCAGGGCGGGGTCCAGGAAGCAGGCAGGTGTGCAATCCGTCTCGTAGGTGTTGGGGCCGGTCTCGTGCACGCTGGGGATGGAGGTGGTGAGGTTGTACAGGTACTGGACATCACCCTGGAGCTGGTAGCCATAGGTGAAGTCACCAGCCACGTACACATAGGAGTGGGGCACGCCGTTCACGGTCTGCACATCAGAGCACCAGGGGTCACATTGTCACGGGTGCCTCATGCTGCTGGGATCCACCATGTAGTTCAGGCAACAGGCGTGATATATCCGGGTTACAATGGCCTCACGCAGTGTGCGCATTCGGTAGGCATGTGTATGTAGGCAGCCCAGGCGCCGCGTGTGTAGGCGGTACAAGCAGAGCCAGGCGTATGCATAACGGCGCAAAATTCTTCCGCACGCACCGGCACTGCCCACACGCCCTGAGAGTGCGGCACAATGGTAACGACGTAGGGGGGCACGGGGTTCTGCAGGGTCTCCTGGACGCCCAGCTTCTCCACGACGGTGGGGGCCAGAGTCACGGCACATGTGCATGTGGTGGGGTTGGTCTCGCTGTCGCACGTCACCTCGCCAGGGTACTGGGTGGGGTTGCCATAGGCATCCAGGCCGTTGGGGCCGCTGACGACAACACCACCGTCACTGCAGCAGGCAGCCAATAATTACAGAGGACGCAGAGCCATCAGCTCATCACTGCCGGTTCGAGCCTTCTTTGAGATTCATTCCTTTGCCATGTAGCAAGGGTAAAAGCATGGCGAGTTGTATTGATGAAGTAATCAGAGCAGCAATCAAGCTCAGAAGCAGCAGGGTGGACAGGCAGGGGCCCAAGCAAGTGGGTGGCCAGCACGCGGGTACCCATTACGACTAACAACCTCAAATGTTCTGCTGCGCCAGGGATATGTATGCAGCCAAGTCAGGAATACATCAGGCTCAGTGTGAAGCAACCAACTTACCCAGCGTCAACCTCCAGGACAGCGAAGCAGCTGATGTTGGGGATGTCCTCAGCGAACCACTCAGTGCCATCGCAGCACTCAATCTGCACCAAGCATACAGAGGCTCTCACATGGTATGAAACTTGATCATGAGTAGGTGGGCGGGGGCCATGCAGCAGCAAGATCTGGATCCACTGCGTGCACAGCACGGACATGTGGGGTGAGCAGGTGGGCACTGACCATGCGGGTGTATGTCACGGGGTTCCATCGAGCAGGCTTGTAGGCGAGCTCGAAGCGAACGGGGCAAGACGCTGCATCTCCCTCATCCCAGCCTGCACATGGATAGGAGGAGCCGGTGGCAGGTTGTTTTGGTCATTTGTCTCTTTTTTAAGCTTTGCCATGCTCCAGGCTCAGCAGGCTGCATGCATGATATGCCACCCTCACCACACAATGCTCCGCTTCCTACCAGGATGTAGAGCATGGTCAAGCAAGAGCACATGTTCAGCCATCTAAACCGCACTTGTCCATAGGGACCCACAGCCCAGCAGTAGTACACAGATCTGTTGTGCACTCACTGAATCCAATGGCCATGGCATCAGGCTGGCCAGAAGGAGGGTGCCTGGGCGCGTTGGCAGTCAGCTGCAGAGTGCAGTATCAACATACACGTTACTAACTTCAGGATTACATAGCATGGCAGTGCCCGTTGTTCCAATCAAAATGCGTGCCCGCGGGTGTGCGGCAGGCATAACCTAGTAGAGTGCACGCATCCCGCGCTTAACATGAGTGCTTGCTCACCGTGTAGTTCACAGCCTCCAGGCTCAAGATCTCTGCGCCCTGGATCTCAAAGTTGCCATTTGAGTCGGTGGTGGCTGTGGGGCCTGCGGTGCCGTTGCCGTACGTCAGCTGCACCTCCAGGTTGGCCACAGAGACAATGGTCGGGTTGCCGGTCACGATGCGGCCGGTGACGTTGACGATCATGCCCACAATCCAGTCCTGGGGCAGGCCACCGATCTGCGGGAGGGCAAAGGGGGCCACCGGGTGAGGGGCGGCGGGTCCACGTGCATAGGACGCATGCGGCATATGAGGCTGCCTTACGCATCATCAATTCAACTCTTTTTTGTGCACATCACGGGGCATTGCTGCGTGGAGGTTGCTACCACACAGCATGGCAGCCGTGGCTGTCCATCTTGTTCAGGGTAGTACCCGTACCGTGGCAGCAGGCACGCACATACCTTGACGCCGTTGAAAGCCACGCTGCATGAGCCGTCGTACACGACACCCTCCGAGCTGATGGGCACCGTCTTCTTGGTGCACAGAGTGCGGCTGCATGAGCCGGTTGCATCCCAGCGGTGCTGTTCTGTGGGCAGCAGCAGCACAGGCAGCACAGCAGTGTTGGTTGCGTATGTAAACAAACTTGTGTACATGAACTCAGGTCAGATGGCCTATCCCCGTAGTTGGGGCCATACTGGCAAGATGCTGGCATAACAGGTCCATACATCCCATGCATCTGCGTAGCAGCACTGGCTCCCAGGAACTGCCATCATGTTCAATCAAAACAAGTTGTCATTTATCAGTCGCCCATGCATAAAAATGAAAAAATATTTCATATGCATGGTGCGCACTCACGGCTGGCAAAGGGCGTGGAACGGGAGCCCGACACAGGGGAGAACTGCATTTGGTACTCGGACTGGTGGCTGTCCTTGAAGCCAAAATCAAAGGTGCCCTCCACGTACGTCACGGGCCGGGTATCACCGCTATCGTCCTCATCCTTCACCCGGTACTCGGTGCCGGCTAAGGTGATGATGGGGTAGGCGTCGCACGCGTCCCCGGGGAAGGTGTAAGCGGTGTAGGAGACGGGTGGGAAGTCCGCGGTGCGCGTCTTGTGCACGCCGTCCTTGACCAGCGCGGTGGTCAAGGAGTCAGGGTCGCATGTGCAGCTGTACACCACGGGGTCGGTGCCGCCGATGGCAGTGCAGCCGCCGCCCAGACCAGTCGAGTTGTAGCCAGAGTCGTGCTGGAACTGAGGGGCGGCGCTGGGGTCGATGTCACCGCCACTGCACGTGTGCACATACCCATGTTGATGCAAGGGGTCAGCTTTTCCAAGCACACAGGCACATGTCAGGCTGGTGTGCTGGCACTGACAGCACATGGCATGAACACGCACGTGCCCAATCGCTTATAAATTGTGTCGCCAGCAGACGCAAACTACGACATGTGCGCCCGCCAACTACCATACGTGTGCGCGCCACTCACGCCTTTCGGACGCTCAGGGTGCCGTAGCAGAACGCTTGCTCGTCATACCAGAAGTTGTTGGGACCGGACTCGGGGCAGACCATGTCCTGCAGTGGTGTAGAGAACAGGTCTCGATTTATGATCACTACGCGGCTTTGGGACTGCCTAATGGGCACAGCTTTCAACATGGACACGCCATTTACATGCCACACCAGCTGACAAGAAAGGGGAAGTGCGTGCTGCCAGCTCATGGCTGTTCGTTGACTCACCGACTGGCCGCACGCATGGGGGTTCCAGTCCCTGCCCACATAGCAGACTTCAGCGGTAGCAGGGCAGTCCGCGTTCTTGTCTGCAAGCATGGCACATACACATGGTTTATTTTCTTGTTTGTAGGGGGTCAACGGGGCGACAACGGGTCCAGGTGGGCAAGGCCCACAATCAGCAGCACCATCTGTGATACACGGCGGCGGCGGCGGCGGCAGCAGCAGCCATGCAACAGGCGGCCATGAACGGCGGAAGCCAGCATCTCACACAAAACGCACCTGCACCAATCAGCTGCGCGTGGCCAGGGATGACGCGCTGCACACCCTGGGCCGCCAGCTGCAGGTGTACGGCGATGCAGAAGGGCATGTATGGTTTATGGTTCAGTGCTTGCCATTCAGGTAGTGGGTTGGAGGGCCAAGTTGATATTAGTGGCACAACCATCCACCTGCTGAGCCACGGCTACAACACTAACCGCACCTGTCACAGGTGGTATATTATGCATGATGAGGGATGCATGATGCGTGCACCAACGTACCAGGAACTTGTTCGAGCCAGACTGGATGGTGGTGGTGAAGGAGAAAGTGCCGTCAGCATTTGTGACCGTGGTCTGAGAGCCACCGCCAGCGCCTGTGGTGTGTCATCACGGTGCGGTCATGTATTACGCAGGCGTCAAACCTTTTAAGCACCGCAGCAAACAGCATATGACGCTCGCTCAATCACTCGGCAGCTCTGGCGCCTGGGAAAGAAGGACTATGGACACTAGAAATGGCTACTGCTGCTAAACATGAAGTAAACCACGGGCATATGTCTAAGCGAGGGGCTGTACCCTGTTCCTGAGCAGCAGGCAGCCCCATCTCATGAGAGCTCTGCAGCTCAGCAAAATGTCTAGCCAGAGCGCTGAAAGCTGATCACTCACTGAAAGACAAGGAGATTGTCTTGCCACCAACGGGCACCAGGCTGTTGGCGCTGACAAGCTTGCCGGTCACGGTCACGGTGCGCTCAGTGGTGTACTGGGGGACAAAGTTGTCATCCAGGGGCGTCTCCACAATCTTAGCGTCGGTGATGGACAGGCGGCAGTTGCCGTCGTAGATCTTGCCGCTGGACTCGAAGGGTCCGGTGCGTGTGAAGCACTTCTGGACTGACCAGGTGCCGCTGCCAGACCATGCCAGGGGACCTGTGGTTGTGCATGGGCGCGCACAACTGTAACTTTTCAGCATCCTACCCGGCGTACTACCCATGGCAGTTGAGGGTGTTTCAAGTGCACGGCAACAATAGCAAGAGTAACTGATCATTGAATTTCAACACGCATTGCTTCATTACGTATAATTACTCCGTGACCAGCTAGCTGTTGCACTGGCCGATCACTGCTAGCTCAAGTTCCTTTCAGTTATCGCATCAGCTTTAACAGGCAACTCCTGCCACGCACCGGAGCTTAGGGAGGCCTGGCCACCAGCACCACCGTTATTGACGTTGGTGGTGGTGAAGACCACCTCAGCCGCGCCCTCAGTGCAGGGGATGTCCGGGTTGTGCTTCACACCGTATGTGAAATCACCGGACACGTAGACCTCGTTCGTGAAGTCCTCAGTGTAGTCGCTGCCAGCGGACACCCACTGCGAGCGTGAAGGGCAGCAGCACGCACACAAATGCAGCAGTAGAATGAGTCAAGTTTCCCATCATCCAACCCGTTGCTGTCAAGCTATACATCAAGCAGCTCAAGCAGCTCAAGTTGATGAGTGGGACCCCATGCAAGCGCATTCAAACACATGGCAAATTAGGTACATGTCCATGCGGATGCCCTACTGTGTGCGAGGTGGCCAGCCACCACCTGGTTAAGGCAAGTTTACTTTTATATCACAAGCTCAGCAGCAGCATCAACCAGCGGGCGGGGCCACTCACCGCCTTGGCTGAGCACAGGTTGGAGGGAGGTGGCAGGGCCGTGTAGGTGAGGCTGCTGAACGACGCTGACACGGGCTTGACGACACCATCGCGGATGACGGTGGATGAGTAGCCCGCAGCCGGCGAGTTGGGCGTGCATGAGCAAGACGTGCCCGAGCAGGAGGCGGTGCCATTGGACTTGGAACCGTCGGCGTCACCACCGTTGAAAGAGCCATCACTGCATGGCATGCAGCACGATTCACATGATTGAGAAGAAAGTACACAGCGGATGTCGTTCAGGGTGAGCTTGCTACCCACCCAGCTATCTCTGGGCGCGCACGCCATGCCGCACGCAACAGGCCTTCATAGCCCATTGATTTCACAGGTGCTAGGTAACATCTAATGCAGTGCAGCTCCCCTCATCAAGTCTGGAAGTTGCAAAGCGTTCCTCCACAGCTGCCACGCACTCGTAGTTGTTGATGGTGTAGGTGCCGGAGCAGGTGGTGACATCATCAGAGAAGAACTCCTTGGTCTCCATGCCGTTAGGGCAGTTCAGGTACTGCGCACACCACCAGTTCATCAGGGCGTGAGTTGTCAGGAGTTGAGCACAGCATCTCCCTCTTTTTGGCATACAGTGGAGGCTGGCCAGGACATGGCAGGCAGGCAGTGCAGGTAGGGGTTGCAGCAGGGGACGCATTGCAATGAACGAGGACACGTGTGGGGTGTGCAGGAGTCTAGAATGTGGGTGTGCACGAGTCTATGCACGGTGCATGCTGCTGGAGTGCAGCAACTGCATCTACCTGGGTCGTGGTCGCAGTGGGCTCGAATGGCTTGGTTGTGTACGTGATGGTCAGGGTGTCGGTGCACACATCCGTCTTGGCTGCAGTCACGTGTGTGTGTGTGTTGGTTACATCGTGTGTTGTGGATTCAAGATCCCAGGCTCAGGCTGGTAACAGGTGTCAAGGCGTCAAGGCATAGGCCTACAAGGCTGCACCTTGAGCTGATGTACAGGGCAGCCTAGGGTGCGGGGCGGCGGGTGGGTCAACTCACAGAAGCAGGCAGCGACCGCATCGTTGGGGATTTGGCGGAGCACGGATGCCTCCAGCTGCGACCAGGGAACAGGGCCACACATTTACATGTGTTTCGTGCCACACACATTTGTGTCTTGGAACGCATGCAGCATGTGCACATGCAGCAAACATGCGGGTAACTGTGAATTGCTGTTGTTCAGAAGCTGGGTTGTCGAGACTGGAGACCAGGGACTGCTGGAGGCACATGTCAGCACCAAACAGCAGGGATGCACGCAACTGCTGTTAGTGAACATACCTTGTATGTCTGGCTGACCGCCTCGATGGAGACGGTGCTGAAGGTGAAAGTAGCATCTGACTGCACGCTCACGGTCTGCACACCGGATCCGTCACCAGGCGTCAGCTTGACACTGACAGAGGTGGCGGGGGTGATAGCTGTGAGGCCGGTCACGGAGCCAGAGATGGTGACCAGCTGGCCAACAGTGTAGTCCGCGTTGTCAAGCTTGGCGGGGGTGATCTGCGCGTGATGAAATCCATTTGTAGTTCACGCCATTGTGATGAGTTTATCATACTGCACGCCGCCACATGACCATTGCGCATGCATCTGCAGGTTTGCTGTAGTGCTGCTGAGATGAGCTGACAGCACGTGGCTGACGGGCCGCACAGCAGCCTGCTGCGTGCGCCTGCTGCACCATCTGAAGGCAGCTGTTGCTGCTTTGCACGTGGTTCAGCAGCAGGGTTCACGTGGTTCAGCAGCAATGGGTGCACGTGGTTCAGCAGCAGCAGCAGCGGGCCACACGGCGCCCGCAGTTGCAGCCCACAAGGCCCTACCCTGCACCCACCGTGGCGCCAGCGATGTGCAGGCGGCAGTTGCCGTCCCCAGCCGTAGCATCAGCGTGGTAGTTGTCGTTGTGGGTGTTGCAGCGCACGATGCGCCAGGTGCCTGACCCACTCCAAGAGAGGGAGCCTGCGCGATGGTTCCGCCAGGCACGCCATGCACACAATAGGTCAGACTCCTTTCAGCCACACCCGCGCGAACATCAGGGAGCATGTTGCATCAACGGCCTGGCTTGGGAGAGCACAGGGTGGTGCGCAAGGGATGAGGCGGAGGGGGAGCAGGGAGTCGATATGTCGGCCTACACCTCTGTACATGCGTGTGTTTGGAGGGCTGAGGGACACAGCTTTTGTTGCATCAGCAGAAGCACGGCCGACCGCATCAACAGACTAGGGACAATTAACGCTCTGAGGTCTGTGCCACTCACCAGACTCCAGGGTAGCGGCTGTGGCGCTGCCCCCAGCAGGAGAGCCGTCCACCCAGGAGGTCTCAAACGCCTCACGCTGGCAGAAGGTGTTGCCGTGGTCGATGCCAAAGTCAAAGTTGCCAGCCACGTACACAGAGCCGACAGCTGGGATCTTGGTGTCGGAACCAGCGCAGCGGATCCACTGCAGAATGAACAGCCCCAAGCCACCGCGAGCAGACAGGCACAGTCAGTATTGCAATAAGCGCAGGTTGCCTCTTGCTAGCCCACACAATATCAACCAAAATACCTTAATGTGGAAAGCGTCGCGCATTCAGGCGACAGTTCAGTCACTGGCCAGCAAGCCAGATGCCGAGTCCTGTGGGCATTCACACGAGGTTCTGAGACCCCTGCTGCCAGCCGCATGCACACTGGATGGACCATCTAAACACTCAGGAGATGCACAGCCCCAGCCGCAGTAGCTGAGCCCTGTCACGCACCGCCTGGGCTGTGCACAGGCCCTCAGGCGCCGCCTCCACGACGTAGGGCAGGGCGACAAAGTCATAGCTCACATTGCGCTGCACACCATCGCGGACCAGCACCGTGCCCGCAGCACCGAGGTCACAGAAGCATGTGCCGGTGGTGCAGTTGGCGGCGGGGGTAATCACGGACTGGGTGAACGAGTCGGGTCCGCTCACGAGCGAGTCAGCATCACTGCGAGCACGTGTGCGGCACATGTGTGCGTCAGCAATGCAGACAAGAGGAGAGGTTGCACATCACGGCACACCGGCCGAGGCCACTGCACACACCCCTGGACGTTCAACCCAAGCCATGCTGGAGCTGCGGGTCTATCTACCTGTTTCGGTTGATGCTGCTCCATCCACACCGGCGTGCCGAATATGAGAACCTACCAACGCAATTGATGCGCATGTATGCGGCAAGCTGCCATCATCAGCTCAGCGTGTGTGGATGCAGGCGCCACTCACTCTTTGTGCAGGGTGTAGGAGCTGATGCACTCCACAGAGTCAGTGGGGAAGAAGTGGTTGCCGCCGGGGGTGTCGGGGCACACCAGAGTCTGGTTGCCCTCGACGGAGGGGGCGAAGGGGTCAGCGCTGTAGCTGCCGGTGTCGGTGGCCACGCAAGGGGCGGTGGCAGGATCTGCGTGCATTTAAATACATTTAAATGCGAGCCGCATGAAACCACATCATACAATGCAGCAGCGCTTGAGTATCAATGCATGCCAGCGCCCTGCTCAACTGTCAATGACAGTTTTGTCAGCTCAAGTAGGCAGGCTACCAGCCTGACTGTCACAGTGCGCACCAAAGTTCAGGGCGGGGGCGCCGCCCAGGTTGCGGAAGGCCTTGACTGTGATCTGCATGCTCACAAGCCCGACAAGCATGACAGAAACCTCAAGCCCGGCAAGGCCAAAAAGGAGTGCATGCAGCAGCCTGTCATGTGGTGCACCACATGACCGGTGTACCTCCCCACCCGCTCACAAGCGCGCGCATCATCGCCAGCGTACAGACAAAGCAATGGGCATGTATGCAGCCCAGCTCTGCTCACCGTGTAGGTGTCGGATTCCTGGGTCAGCTCCACGTCCAGGAACTTGAACTTGCCAGCACTGTCTGTGTTAACGGTGTACACCGTGCTGTCCCCTGCACACCACCACGCACACACACCAGGCAGCCCACGCACGTGCGCATTTACGCATCACATCAACCGTAGCAACAGAGCCCATGTGCATGGGTGCACATCAGGCCATTCAGACCCTGAAGCTGAGTAGGTGGCCAGCATGCAGTATCAAGCCAGGCCAGAAGTAAACAGCTGGCGATAGCTGGGCGATACGTGCAGCGCACCCAATCAAGCAGAAGAAATGCAAAATTGGGCGCCATCATACCCACCAGCAAAGGTGAGCTTGACCTCATGGCCAGCCAGGCCCACCAACGCGAAGGTGGCGCCAGACAGCACAATCTTGCCACCAATCTTGATCTTCTGGCCGATGGTGTAGCCGTCACTGTCGGCTTGCTTCTGCAGGCCACACGTCGCATCCATGTACACGGAACGTGGTGGGACGTCTTGGATATCCATCCTTTTGCATCTAGTGTTTTTTTGTTGTGTCTGGCTGAACGGGGTGCCCAGGGCATACACAGCGCACAGCAGTGCTTGTTGGCTGCACATCAACACCGCGATCCAAGCATACATACATGCATGTGGCCACTAGCAAGCAAGTTTCCATGCAGCAGCAGGGGGCCGGATGGGCGAAGGAGCGCACCCATGTGGCGAGAGTGATGGTTGGGCAGTTGCCGTTGTACACGGTGAGCGAGCCAGTGTAGGTGCCTGCATACATGGAGCCATGGGTTTGCACGGTTGTTAGCAGAACTACTTGTGAGGAAGGAACGGGAAAGGAACCGCCATGTAGCTGACATGGTGCAAGGAATTCAACGCAGTCAGCAGGCAGTCACGTGCGTGATGCTCCGCTTGCATCTAGATGGTTGGACGATGCATGGTTGTTTGGTTATGCTCGCAGCACCTGAACGTGTGCCCTCAAAAACAAATATTGGGTTGACGTGCACTTAGTCAATGCCGGATGTGCTAAATGCCCGTGTCAATGCCGTATGGCTAAATGCCCGCTCTCTGTACAGCACCCAGCCCGCTCACCGTCGAAGGTGTCGCAGCTGGTGGTGCCGCCGTATGTGCCATCACCGTGGAACTCGTGGCTGACTGCACACACAACGCACACATCATCACACCATCAGCGGAATGGGGCAGGGCGGCGGGAATTGAATGGAGAGACGTGCTATGGTCTCTCAAGCACAGCACTGCAGGCTGATAATATACGGCCTGTTGCGGTGCCAAGGCACATGCACGAGGATGAGCAGCACAAGCTCAGTTATTGCCACAACCCACACACCCTCGTCGGCGGCGAAAGAGTAAGGCTGGCTGTCGCCGCTAGGGGTGAAGCTAGTGGAAGCGCCATTGTTCAGGAGGTTGAAGCCCCAAGCAAATGACCCCTCAACGTAGGCCGGGCCGCTGGGCGTGGTGGCCGTGTTGATGACCCACTGCAGTTACACGCAGCGCACCGCCCAAGCCGTGAGTTCGGGGGGCGATCGGGCAGTGTGTTTGCAGCGATTGTGCTACAAAGCATAAGACAGTGCATTAGCCTAAAGCAAGCAGCAGCTGCTGCAGCTGGCGCTCAGCAGTTGGGACAGATGAGCCGCCACATGGTCGGCTCAGCAGCAGGACTCACCCCGACTGCAGTGGGCTGCTGGGGGTTGGGCACGATGCGGTAGTGCAGGGGGTTCTGGGTGTCAAAGTCCCACCCCACGGTCTGAGACAGGCCGTCCAGGGTGACCAGAGTGGACTTGGAGCCCAGGCTGCAGGTGCAGTGCTGGGGGGCAGCGCCAGCTGGGCAAGAGCCAGCCACAGGGCCGACGGGGCCGGCAGCATCAGGACCGCCTGCCGTACCACCGCTGCGTGCATGCATATGTGACAACGGTACAATATCAATATCAAGGTTACTAGATGTGCAGTGGTTGCAGGCAGGCAGCTAGGTCCCTTTTGTGCATGCACCAGGCGAGAATGCACAGCTTCCTGGTGTTGCCCGTTGCTCCCACGCTGCTCACCTGAGCACCACATTGTAGTTGCCGCTGCAGGTCACTGAGCTGGCGTGGGCTTCAAACCAGGCAGGGTTCTGCTCACCCGCGTTGGGGCAGTTCAAGGCCTGTATGCACATGGTTCCGGCAGGTTGAAGGCGGGTCAATGGCGTCAGTGGTGCTAAGAGAAACACACAAGAAACACACCCTTCCATGCAAGGCCGCTAAACCACCACCTGCTTCATCAACTCTCTCAACACAGCAACTCACGCTGGTGCCGCTAGCAGAAGGGTTGAAGATGTTGGCAGTGTAGGTAATAGTGTTTGTAGCAGGGCAGCCAAGGCCTGCGCGCACAGGCCGCGTTTCAAACCACAGGATTGGGTAAGCAATGAATAACGCCCAGAGCACGCGACTGGCCACACCTCAGCGCTCAGTTGATTGTTCATTCCATACGCACGCGGCGGTTGTGGTTGTAATTCAGGGTGCATGCAGAGCACTCACTCATGCCCAGTGAGATTGCGCCAGGGTCAACCGCAGCTGCATTCCGCGCGCCCACCACATTCACCTGCAGTCAAGGCCACATGCTTTGTTGCTGTGAGTGTGTTTTCATCAGCAGCCGGACGGCCTGAGACAATGGAAGTGGTGTGAGGAGAGGGGGAGATGGGGTGGGGTGTGTGTCATGTGACCGCATTTTAACAAGACATGATTCTTTTCAGCAGGCCGAGCTGCCGTGTCATTGTTATAAATAGTATTTATGGTTCTTTTTAGCAGGAAAAGGTAGTGTTCATGGCACATCACATCAGCCCCACCGTGTAGCCGCCCGTCACGTCCTCAATCAGGACCGGGCTGAAGCTGTACGAGCCGCCACTGCCGGTTGTGGTCTGGATCGTGTTGCCGCTCTTGCCTGCAAGCACACCAGGCACACACATCATGCATACAATCGGCCACCGTCTAATACGCCTAAGCAAAGAACGGTTCGCCGCTTGCATGGCTACCACCCGCATGAGGTGCAAGCTCACCAAAAGCAGATGGACAGATGCTTGACTGTGCTGCCATGCATACAAACCGCCATACATGCTTGGCTACTTGTTGTCACTCACTGTACAGCAGCGTGACCGTGAGGCCGACCACAGGCACCAGGGCAGAGCTTGACGACACAACACCAGACACGGTGACGGACGACCCGACGGTGTCTGCAGCATGCATCCGGAACACATCCGTAAGGCATTGACATGTGCTCGGGACGGGGCCGTCACTATAGCAGGCGTACATGAAGCCATTGCAGTGCAGGCGCCAGCAGGCCAATCTGAACAGATGTTTTGCGTGTCTGCTTGCGAATGTGCGCTCTAGGCATTCAGCTGTGTCCCTGTCACAACCAGGTCACAACCAGGAGTCAGCTAGCGAGGCACTCACAGCCTGGGGCGCCAGTGTCAGCGGACAGGGAGACAGAGATGGCCACAGTAGGGCACTTGCCGTTCTTCACGGTCCAGCTCCCGCCGTATGTGTCTGCAGCCGCAACCGCCACTTGGGGATTTCATGACAATCAGCTGATATATCAAATCAAGAGAGCAGGGGGCCCGTGAAAACGCACGAGCCGGCCATCACATGCGGCATGAGGTAGCAGCAGTGAGCCAGCCAGAAGCAAAAGGCGTACCAGGTAGAAAGCAAACAAGCAAGAACGCAAGAAAGCAGACGTACCAGAGAAAGTGGAGCAGGAAGTGGTGGCGCCGTAGGTGCCGCTGCCACCAAATGTGAACGAGGCTGCACGCACAGCAGTGAGAGATTGCTTTGTTACTGCTTTGTTCAGCAATCAAGGGCTGATGTTAGTTTGCATGCACAGCTGATGCCTCCCGGGCAGAACAAAGTAGCAGGCTTGGAGGATAGCAGACGGGGGCGTGGAGGCGCATCAGTGCATACAAGAGGCTGGGGCTTGGACCACTCACACTCAGAAGCGCCCCATGAGTGCGTGCCGGCAAGGGGGGAAGTGGTAAAGCCCGTGGAGTAGGCGCTGTTCACCAGGTTGACGCCAAACTGGAAGTCGCCATCCACATACACCGCGTTGTCAAAGTTGGTGACGGTGTCAGGGCCGAGCTTCACGAACTGCACACAGGCATCAGGGGGACAGCAGGCGCTGGTGGGACCGAGAACGCAATGTGGCATGCGCGGAGCAATCCCAAGCCGTAAGGAGCGAGAGGCAGAGTGCAGCAAGGTAGGCATGTCCCCCGAACCCTAAACACTGTACTTTGACCCCTAACCCTGAACCCTGAACCATCCTATGATGCATGCTCTCTCACCGGCGCCAGGCCGGGCTTTGTGGCAGGCGGCACAGTCGTGTAGGCCAGGGCGGGGTTGTCAAAGTTGCAGCCGACCGTCAGAGGTCCAAAAGCGCCATACGTCAGCACTGTGGACTTGGAACCCAGGGAGCATGTGCAGCTGCTGCCGGTGCACGAGGTGGTGCCGGGGAAGCCGCTGGCATCCTCGGCACCCGTGCGGCTGCCGCCCCTGCAGCCCAGAGCACCACACACCACCACAGGGTTGCTTCAAACCGTGAAACGTGGATGGTGTGCTGAAGTTGCAACACGGCACATGGCATGCTGACTGCAGGAACACTGGATGGACCAGCAGGGTCTCTGGGCAACACATGGGCCGACGCGGTTAAGGTGCAGCACCTTGCTGTCAAGGCAGTGAAGCTATTTCGAATATACAACTGGAAACCATTTGTTTAGTGATCAACTTACGCGGCGTTGACAAAGTAGTTGCCTGAGCAGGACACGCTGTCGGTGGAGAAGAACACCGGGGGGACCGCAGTGCAGCTCAATGCCTGCGCTCGCATTCAGCCCAGCATGCACGCACATATGTGCAAAGGCTTGAGCGGGCGTGCGAGAATGGCTCAGTTATGACACCACAGTTGTGGAAGATGGATGCAAAGGCTGTGCAGCAGCAGCGTGTCTCAATAAAAGCAGGGACTGGATTTGGTCGCAGCGCGCAGGGCCCCCACCGAATCAAGAATACTACAGCACATCAACATTATTTGCTTTGAAAGCTGAGCAAGCTAGATAGCAGCAGTCAGCAAGCAGCAAACAGGGACACGTGTACATGTACGGCATGCTGGCATGTACGCGTGGTCCCACCTTGGTGCACTCAGTGCTGGGGTTCCAGCACATGTCCATGCGGGAAGTGCCCTGAGCCGTGACGTTGCAAGGGCAGGGGATATCTGGCGGGTTGGTGCCCTTGATGTACCACGTCCTGCGAATAGGTAAGGGCATATAGGGTTTTCCAATCGAATGTGTGGAGCCAATAAGGAGCTGAGTGGGGGGGCAGCAGGATTGCCATGTGAGGCATACGTAAGAGGCCGCAGTGCAACAGCACATGCAGGCAGCACTTGGGGCTGAGGGCACCAGAGTGCACGCACCAGCAGGTGCCCATGAACTGGGGGATCGTGATCGCCGCAGTCGAGGTCACAGTCAGCGTGAAGCCGCGGATCTGGGACGCCGCCGTGGGGGGCTCGAACTAAGATTGGGCAAGCAGGGGGTAAGCAGACAAGGGGGTTAAGTTAATAAGGATGGTGGTGAGGTGACATGCGGGGGTAGCCAGGTACCAGCAGTAGCATGCAGGCACAGCAGGGGTAGGACAGCGGACACAGCACAGCAGGAGCACAGCAGGGGCGCACGCTGATAGGTAAGATTGCCAAAGCTGCAGGGCATCAGCCCTGGATGGTTCGGTACTCACGTAGAAGAAAGAGGACCACAGCTTGTTGCTGTTGCCGTCAATGCTCCCGACCTGGTACGCAAAGTCGCTGAGCCAGCAGCCGCCATTCGGGCAGTTGAGCTCCGACCTGATCTGGCTGGAGCCCGGGGCAATGAACGTCCCCTTTGCGTCAGTCTGCACGAAGTTGCTCAGAGAGCCCGACAGCGTGCCGGGCATCTGATGCTTCCATGCAAAACCACGGATGTACCTGCACAACAGTGTGGGTGCAAGTTGGTTTGAAGGTTGGGCTTAGGATGTGGGTCTTGCTCAGGACTGTTTCTAGGTTACGACAAACTGCTGGCTCCAAATCGCTACCCAAGAGCAGGATGTAGATGAGTGTACCAGTGTGCTTCACACACCAGGCCCTGTGCACACACCGCTCTGGCCATGCAGCAATGCTAGCTGTGCCCCAGTTGCCTGACAGCAGGGCCTGCTGAGTCGCCTAACACCCATCGAAGCACGCAGTGTGTCACTCATGAACCGCCACTCACTCGGTCTCGCAGAACTCGGGTGCAGGGATGATGCAGTCCATTGAGATTGTATTGGTGTTAACCTGGGTGACATTGCACTGCACACGCTCCTGGGTTCCAGCCAGCACGTTGGTGACCTCAAAGGAGCGGGTCGTGACAGTCAGCAGCTGACGGCCCTCTGCAGCCTCAGCGCCTTGCAGCATCGGTGTGAACACCTTGATGCCCTGCACACACAAAGGCAAGACGAGGGCACGGCGGCGTGCATGTGAGCTTTCACATCCAGGCAAGCCGGGCAATCGATCAATCAAGCATTTATCACGGATGGCTTTTGGCAGGCGCAAGGCGTGACGCTGATGCGATGTATACGTGCTGCGCGCCGCCTCCTGCGATTTAACACAGCTGCTGAGCAGCACACATGGCTGCCGCGCACGCACATGTAGGCAGGGCTGGCTTGCATGGCTAAACCCTGAAGGCAACTGATAACCAGCACCGGGCGCACCTCAGTGCTTGCGCTTGCCAGCGCAACCATGGCAAGGGCGCACGCCGCCCAGGCCAGCTGGCGTGCGCCAGCCGGCGAGCGGGTACGACACCTCATGGGTGCGAAGAACTTCGACCCGCGCGTCACTTGTGTTGCCCTTCTGCATGCAACCACATATAGGCAGTTTCGACTGAGCGATGACCAGGCCGGTGAACTGCAGCTGGGCGGTAAATGGCTATCGCATCAAGTAAATGCCGATGCGTGTACTGGAACTTTCCGCAGACCCGTCTTTCTGTCCACGGCCTCCTATCCATCCGTTTGCACACCAGCCATGCCCGGGCTACACGGCGACGCACACCGAACCCCCGCCAGACCTCGCTCAACAGATCTGGGCCTAGCAGGCTGTGGTGTGTTTTAGTCGCAGCTTGCAGCTGATTATCCCAACCAATCAAAATGGACAGAATCTGCTTGTAGCATGCACGCCATGCCTGCATTACGCCCGAGCCCTGCGCAGCTGTGACGGCATACCGCCCCACCTTTCAAAACCGATCCAGGCCTCGATGAAGAGCCAGGTGAAGCGTAGGTAGGAGTACCCGACCTTGGGGTGTTTGCCTCCTGTGCCGCTGCTGGCAGTGGCAGGGTGGTGAAAACTGGCGAGTCTGAGACGTGATTATATGGTCGCAGCAATGAGCGCCGTGGCCGCGGTGCTAAAGCCGCAGTGCCACGGTGCCACGTCCACGGCTTACTGCAACACAGTACAACTTTCTGCACGCGCACAAACCTGTCCAACGTTAGCGTAGCCTTCCGCTGCACCACATGGTATGCGCGCTCAGTCGCGAGTTCGATTGTCGCACAGTACATTGAACACCGGTGAAACGGGCAGTCTTACCAAGGGCGTCCTACAACCACACGCTGTCCTTTGAGGCCCGCGGCCGCGGCTCTGCCGGCCCTGCCGCTCGTCGCAGTGCGGACGGGTCAATAAGGATTACGGATCCGCCATTACAATAAGAGCGCTTGCGTGTGGTGCCCTGCTGGATCGTTGTTCATGGACACTTTATCTGATGATGCATTCACATGCAAGCACGTACATGTGCTCGCAAGTATGCAAATAAAGCAAGCAGCAGCCCTCCAATACTTGCATCCTGACCGATGTACATGGCTATAATCGAGTAGTGCACATCATAGCCTTCTCGAGTATTTGGGCCTGAGTTATGCGGCCTTGAGGCCTGTAGCTGCATAGCTGCATGCTCTTACGCTGTAGGTACTTCTGGGTGGGCGGCCCTGCACGATTGCGTGGCAAGCACGTATTACAATAATCCTGGAGCCCATTCACAGCATAAAGTACATTGCTGCTGTGTGACCGCTGGGGCACTGCGCCAGCATGTCTGGCACCGAACACATCGTGTGCAAGCATGAATGCATGAGCTAGGTGGGATAATAGTGGGAAGTGATGATCGTCCACAGGAACCCAATCGTTCACGATTGCCAACTTGGGATAAAGACCGGCGGTACCCGCTGAGAATGCTGCCTAAACCCAGAACCGCGCGCTTTCTAAGCCAGTTCTTGTAAAAGACAAAAAATGCCAACAATGCACCTCCCACCAAAGAGCCAGCGCACGCACATCATTAGTGTCACTGGTAGTAGTAACGTTTGCAAGACTCAACCCACAGCAGCAAGAGCCCAGCACCTCCTTCAGGTGCCAGGAGCCCAGCAGTTGGTGGATTACGAGAAGGGGTAGGTAGGAGGCACAAAAAAGGCTCCGCCGGTGCATTAAAGCCAACCTGGGTATGGAAGCAGGCAGGCCTGAACACCTGTGGCGCACACATCATGCATTCCAACACACCCACTACCAGGTCTGCTAGCACAATCAACAATGTCGGCCGATCAGTTCAGTGCACGAACCCTTGGCCCTGGCACATACATGCATGTGCAACGAGGTACGGACAATCCGTCAGGGATCAGCACGCGTGCCACATCCCATCCAGTGCAACTCGTCAATAGCACACGCAGCGAGCGCCTTATTCCTTTCGGAACAGGGGAGGTGGGGATGGGGGTGCAGGTGGGCCTGGCGTGGCAGGCTGGCCGTATGCAACGGAGAAATAGTTGCGGATGCCAATGTTGTACAGTAGGATGCCACATGTGCCAGGGCCGTCCCCAGTCATAGCCACAAAGATGAAGCCCTGCAAACACAGGGCAGGCAACCCAGCTTTTGTTGATGTATGGGCATGGAGCTGTGGTGCGCAGTATGTGCAGGGCCACCACCAGATATTTGGACGAGCGTGCATTGGGTGCTCTCTGCAGGCTTTAGGCAGCCAGCTGAAAAACAAACCCTCGGCTTACAACACCTATCCCCCTTGCACGCAGGAACATGCACCAGCCGGCAAGGTGCGCATAGCCTGGTCCGCACCTTGGAAATCGTCACGCCAGTAAGGCCAGTCGTGGTTGTGGGGTAGCCGCCCCAAGAGTTACCCCAGCTGTTCTTAACCACCCTGCAAGCATGGCATGCAGGCAGCAGCCAGGCATCAGTGATGAACCGTTCAAAGTGTAAATTTGCACTGCCAGTACGTCATGAGCTCTGGGGTGTATGAAGCTGCTGGTGGCCGCCAGATGACCAGCTTGCGCAGACCGCAAGAAAAGGTTTCCATGCACTGTCAATGTTTCAAATTCAATGTTAACATTCCAGCCTACGCCCAGGCCAGGTAGAGCGACAACGGCGGGGCGCACCAGTAGCGCGCAGCTGGGTTGCGCACGTCGTAGCCAATGACAAGGATGGCGTGGTCTGTAGCCGTCGTGCATGAGCCGCTAAAGATACCAGAGCTGTAGTAGTAAAAGTCCTGGGAGGCTTGCACGTAAGCAACCACTGGGCCGTTGTTCACCATCTGCAGCAGCAGGGCATGACAGTTCAGTACTGCTGCTACTACACGTGACGAAGTAAGTAGTGCTGGGTGGTTGTAAAATAACGTAGCGGGCACCCGTTCCAGCATGGCGGCCTGTTGAATTCTGCTGGGCATCAGCTACGGGTACCCGCACCGGCCAATCCACTATGACCGTCTATGATATATATGTATATGTATATATATATATAATCCGTCTATGAGTGACTCACCGTCATCAAGCTCGACTCTTTCTGGGATGGCATGCGGTAGTAGCTGCTGCCCAGCTTGACCTGTCATCAACCGCAGGCACGCACGTCACCGCTTAGTTTGCTTGCTCCTTTTCAGAAACGGCATACATATGCGTGTGCCACGACTTGCTGCCTGTCACACATGAATCCTGCTGGCCGCACCTACCTGTTTCTGAGCTGCTGTGGAGCGGTACGCAGGGAAGGGTGCGGTGTTGCAGGGCTGTGTCTTGCCAGCACTGAAGATAGCGGAGCTGACGGACCAGCTGGTCAGCTCGTCAGAGATGCCAGACTGCACGGCACACGCACAACAGATAGTTATGTCTGAGTAGCAAACACGCATTGTTGACAAAAAACATCAACACGGCGCGGCAAAAACACCGTGTTGTTTGTTATTATGAGCAAAAACACACTCCAGCTTGCAATCTAATTGAACTAAAAAACGTGTTGAATGTGTGTTATGCTGGCACAGCCTTTCTAACAACTGTGCCTCTTGGGGTGAGCGCGGCATCATGCAATCTTGGGCACTGGTGGTGGGCGCTCAATTTAGAAAGGTAAACCCCGACAGGGCCCAAGCCAGCCTCAGCACCTCCTTCGTGTATAATCCTGTTGGATTTGTTATTCAGACAGTCCATAAGAATCAAGAACACACAACAAATGATGGGCTCACATATGCAGAATGTGGAGAAAGGTGTACACACAATTCCCTGATTTGTTATTCTTGAAACACATGGTTGACCAATGTCCTTGACTTACCACCCATGCATAGTCAATGATCTCCTCCGAACCACCACCAGCACAGCCATTGGCATATCTGTCGCACAAACAGAACCAGGGCGAGGACTCAACAGCGAGCACTCATGAGAAGAGTGGGTGAATCGATGGTGTTTGATATGTTTGATCATGCAGATCGCATGCTTAGCGGCAACACACAAGAGCATGGTTGCCTGCTGCGCACTGCACTTGTCTTCAGCCGGGGCATGTGAACGGCTCACCTGCAGGCACCGAGGCTTGCGCTGTACGTAGTGCTGCAGCAGAACGCGGCCTGGCCATAGCTCAGCCTGACACCGTTCATGGGCAGGTTGTACTTGATGAGGAACGCCGACTCAACAGCCGCAGTGCCGGCAAACGCGTAGCAGCAGCCGCAGGAGCCCTGGGCACGTGGGACGGTCACCTTGGACTGCAGGCATGAAGGAAAGACACAAGGGTGTGCGGGGCTCATTTGCCCATCCACGCTGCATGCTAGCATGGATAGCATGCAACTGAAGGCACACGGCGGGCACCATGTTCAGATCTGACCGTTGCTGTATATGTGTTGGCAGCTGCAGCCAGGCAGCCACCGGAAATATGACTTACCATGTCAAACCAGTTGACGTAGGAGCCAGGCTGGAGTGATGCTTGTAACAGCTTCCGGCTGGTGGGGGGTGGCTGCCAGGCCTGGCGGTCCTGCGGACACGACATGCATGGCGAGGTAACTGTGTCAGTTTTTGGGGATTATAAGAGTGTTAGGGTGTTCCAGAAAGGTGATCAAGCACGTCACATTCGCAATTACCTACAAGCCTCCAGACACAGCTAGGCGCACACATGTGTTCGCAGCCGGCAACATACATGCACCAGAGTGCATGCGATGTTGACACATAGGTTGAGAGGTAGTGTCTGAAAATCCCATTACACAACAAGAGCGCCACTCACAACGCTGTTAAAAGAGGGGTCGTTCTGCATGGCGTTGATGGAGTTGCGCACGCCGTCAAGGCCATGCAGCTGGCGCAGGTCATTGTAGTCGGTGTCCATGAAAGTGTTGCCGCTGGCCAGCCATGTGTTTGAGCCTGCGGTCGTCAACACGTCCATGTGCATGGAGGTGGTTTTGCCACTTTGAGCATGACAGCATTTACATACATATGTCGCCTGCTTCGCTCAGATATGCCGCCCGTGTGAGGAGGGGGGGGGGGCCCTGCTGATTAAGCCCTGGATGGGCGACCCAGCACCAGGCGCAGCATGCATGTAACTAAGAATACTAGCGTGCAGCATGCGTATGCATTCGTGCAATGCACCTGCTGCTGCTTGAGAAACTCGATCTTAACTGTGGCTGTGGGTGTGCATCAAGAGTAGCGATGCGGCGGTCGTCCGGGGCGGTTTACGACACACCTGAGTTACGATCCGCCACAAACATGAGGTTCTTCTTGAAGGACGAGTAGCGGGTGCCCTCATCACGGCCTTTGCCCGTGGGGACCTCTGAGTTGTCATCATTGCCTGCCATGGTGAGAAAGCATGCAGAATCATGATGGAAAACGGTATCATTATAAACACGTGCCTGAAGCCATAGCACGGAGCCATGGACCTTACCTAACCTTACGTAGCGCACCAGCCAACCTTGCTGTTAAACACTCCACATAACCTCACCCCCCCACACACTATGCTCCTGCCAGACCGTCAGATAGACGCACTTGTGTCAAAGGTGTACTTCCACTGGGAGTATGTGGCAGCCACGGCCGCCTCAGCAGATGAAGCACCACTGGCGAGCTTGTCCAGCACAGCCTGTGTGGGTGCACAGGCACGCGCAAGCCACATCAGTAAGGAACGAATGAAGCAACGAGAGGGCTGGGCACCAGATCAAAAGGCTGGTGCTCAGCACAGCTGCCGGCTGTACACGGTGCCACCAGGCATACGTTCGATCGCTGCCACGCATCACAAGCTGACCCATATGTACATGCACAGTTGCACACCCACCTTGCTCTTCTTGGCCTTCTTGTTCGCCTTGTCCCGGTCACCCCCAGTGTCAGTGTAGTCAAAGAGCGTGGGATCGATGACAGTGGAATCATCCACACTGTTGAAAAGGCCTGCAGTATGCAGATGGTGCAAAGCAAGTTAGCGCACTTGCAAGCAATGCAGGTCTACGGGTATGCCCCGACCGGTAGCCGGCGGAACTGCGGTGATGGTGCTAGTAGATCTAAGAAGCAGCCGGGCCAGCCGTCTGGCTTACTTCATGCCGCAACCACACAACGCAGTGCACGCATGCAATTGTTGCGCTGCATGAGAGTGGGCATGAAGCATGGGATTGAATGAAGCCGCACACAGTTGAGGCAGTGGACCCACCGTCGGCTGATGCATCCCTGCCCCTGCCATTGCCATTGTTGCCCTGCAGCAGGCGCCGGTGGCCGCCCGGCAGGGTCTCTGGGGAGACGACCAGGCCCATCTGCTCAAAAACGCTGGCAGTGACGTTGTCGAAGCGGATGTCGGTGGTGTCGTACATAGAGATGGTGCCCAGTGGCGTGAACACGCGCAGCACGGAGCCCCAACGGGTGGTGAGGTCGATAAGCCGCGCCACGCCGTCCACCTTGACCAGCAGCTCTGATGTGTTGGCACCCTCCCCAGCCTTGATCACAAGGTAGTTCAGCTCCATCAGTGTTTCTGTGCCCAGCAGGGGAGAGTAGTTCAGGCGCACGCCCGTGTACTGGGCGGAGCGCACAGGGTTCATGACCGTGGTGTTGCCAATAACTGCGACGCCCGACTGCCGCGGGTTCATCACGCCGTTGCTGACCGTGTACTCGTAGGAGGCCACCTGCACCACCTTGGCCGTGTCGCCCTTGACCGTCATCACTGCCGTGTCCTTGTCAACCCGTGTGTCCTTGATGGCCCACACCACGGCCCACGTCAGGCCGAACATGCCGGCCAGCAGCACACAGGTGAAGATGGACAGGAAGATGACGGCCCACCGCAGTTGCTGGTTCTGGCGCTCCTCGCTCACCAGGTGCTCCACCAAGGCGGTCACCTGCAGGAAATATATACAGGAAGAAGCCTGAATAATAATGAAACGGTTCTGGCGGTGTTTTTTCGCAGCATGCAGCTTCTAATAATGAAACGGTGTGTTGCTTGTACTCCTCCTTTGGTTGTGACCGAATCAGCGGCCAGGATGAATTCCCTGGCTACCAGGTCAGGAGAAACGCAGGCAGCTGCCACACAATGGATACATCCAATCTGCACAACCTACCTCAGCCACATCCAGCTGGTCATCCTCGTTCACGTCCTGCACATGAGATGAACACACAGCGAATGTTGCTGATCCTGCCTCGCGGCAGGCATCTATGCGCCATGATGGGCGTACGATGTAACCAACACACACCCACACACAGACGAACACGGCACGTCATTAGTTTGACCCTTGCCTGTTAGTACATGCAAATGATTTGGCACACATGTGCATGGCGAAGCAAGCTGTAGACAGCATCATGCCAGTCTGCAGGCACCTGCATGCATGCAAAGCAAGCTCGCTTGCATGCATGCATCACTCACATACTGCTTCAAGGTCGCCCGGACTTTATCTGACATGTTGATGCCTGCACTCCAAGCGTGTGGGATGCATGTGTTGGCTGCATGCCTGGTGTTAGAGGTGTCAGCTATGGGAACTCAACGCCCACCCCACCCACTCAACAGCCGCGGCCACGCGCATGGGTGTGAACCAGGCACATCGATCTGGCCGGCACACGGCCGGAACCGCCCCTCGCTGCTAACTGCAGCTATATCATGGCGCAGGGTGCATCTGGTCGCATCCGCTCATGCTTGTCGATCCAGACTGTTGGGTGCCCCGCGGCTACCGGTCCTGCGGGCTAGCTTCCCCTTTTTCCAACGCTGGTTTGGCCCTAGCATTTATACGGAACACTTCCGCCATCTATCTGGTACGCGCCTTTAAACTGCAGGTGAACGGCAGACCCATGGGTAGGTAAAGGTCAGCCAGGGTTTCATAGCTGGCTTTCGCCCTTCAACACTCTCGATGTACAATGCAATCTTACTTGGAACGTGTCGATGACCTGCGCCAGCGGCTTGGATGTGCCATCAGCGGAAATGCGCTGACTGGCTGCTTTGAGCAGCGCCCTGCGATTTCCAGGCTCGCTTTGCCGTGGATTCCCTTCATTTACATGCTGGTTAGTGGCTGCTGGGTCCATATTGACCCTCACGGCAGGGTTTGCCACCTTGCTGCTGTCGGAGAACGTTATGACACCAGGCAAAAATGCAGCAGCGACGTGCTATGCAATGAATTATCCATTAATGCAGCCCTGGGCGTGCGCAGCGCTGCAGTTATTCATGTAGTATGAGGCTGAGTGATAGAAACGCCAACGTCCGTGGTGTCTATGGCAAATGCATGCATGTTTTTCAAGCCTGCACACGCCTGCCTGCTGCTGCTGGCCTGCTGATCGGTCCCAGCCAGCTGGCCTGCTTTATCCTAGCCCTCCTGCTGGCTTGCTGTCCAGCCCAATCCACGCACCCTGCCCCACGCACCTGCTGAGCATGCGCTTATGTATGGGGCACACCCTTGATTGAAGCATGCCCAATCTGTGCATGCATGTGATGGCGGGAGCTAGCACTTCACATACAGCTGTGCACCGAGCTCAGTCGGTTGATTGATGTCCCATCTAAGTTACGTACGCGTTATGTAAGCCACTCCGGCTACAAGTCAGTCTGCCTGCCACGTGTGCAGCCATACGGCATAAGCCATTGATATTCAAGATAAAGGGCTACATGTGATACATTGCAGTCAGAGGCCAGATACCTCTCCAGTGCGGGGTTGTTCAGACTGCCCACATATTATCCTTGTTTGTTACTGGGGTGAAGCGGATAGCCAGCAGACACTCGGAACAGGCTTACAGTCAAGCTGGGATGCTGGGGCGTGTCCATCTATTGGTGCCTTGTAACACTGCCACCCTGCACCATAGTTGCCAAAGTATGCTTGCCAGCAGTATCTTAAACACTCAATCACTGCACATTATTGAATACCCGCACGGCGTATCATAGATATGTCTGAAACTCTGCATGCATACATGAGCCTGGCTGCGCTAGAGCCACGTCCACCACGTACAGGCACACACACATAACCGAGAGCAACGCAAACGCGCATTCCACACCACAACACTGTGCCCCAATAGGCACTCGAATTGAGATTTTTAATATGAGTTAATCCCAACATATCAATCAATAGTCTAGTTTTATATTGCATAACTTAGTTGTTCATGGCCATACGGCAATTATTCGCCACGCACACAGTTTCAGACTCATCCTTATTCCTCGCTCATAGTGCACACTATGTCCCACCGGTGAGCTCGCATGCAGGCACATACATGTTCATGATGGACAGTTTGAGCGACTGTCTGCTCATCCAGCAGGTAGGTGGTGGATGTGGCCATGGCCCTTTCGGTTGAGGTGTTGCAGCAGAACCTGCGCTGCTGGAGGTCATCTACCTACATATCGCTGCATGGCTATATATGCTTAGCAGCAGCCATACATATACACCAGCTGCCATCCTCATCACTCGCTTGCTTGCATCCATGATCGCGCGCGCCATGCATGCATGCTGCCCATGTTCCGTTGCAGACAAAGTGTGGCACGCTTTTCGACGACGCAATCCAGCATATGGAGTGTCGCCCGGCTTGCAGCTATTGTTGCCCTCTTCATAACACATCTCCGGCCTGCTTGGCCCTCCATCAGGGCCGGCCGCGGCTGCACGTCCCATGTACGACCAGCCGGACAGAAACCACGGCCCACGGCGACCCACGGCCATTGGCTGGTACCCTTTCGCGCCGCGGGCCAAGTCACTAGGGCAGAAACTCATAGAGAGCGTAGAGAGGCCCAATGCGAAGAGAGCTGAGGAGAAGAGGCATATCCTCAACCGTTTCGTCTGCACTTTGACTGCCTTAGTCCCTTCATCGCCCCGCAGATGCGGTAGCCGGTGCCTTGACGACCCTACTGCTGCGTCAAATGATACGGGCATAAGGCGCGCGCCCGGTCTCTCAGCGTCCAGTGCTGCGTGGGGACGAGCAGCAACATCTAGTCATGATGATGTTGAGCCAACCATCCGATGTGGATCTCTGCAACCTTGCTCTCAACAGCCAAGCGGCCATACTAAAAGCACACGACTCGTGGCTGGCTCCAGCCGGTAAGCGTGCGCAGGGACAGGTCTGCCACATCATATCCTGAGCATGCGCATGCGCATGCGGTCCCTTGCAGGTGGCATGCCAGCCATGCAGGCTCCTGTGCGGCTGACTCTGCCTTTATGCGTACTAGGGTGGATATGAATGAGGGGTGCATCAAGGCGTATACCTTGCCGATGCACTGCAGATG